>PVLD010007187.1:0-93483 GCA_004027595.1 Dinomys branickii | reverse complement strand
CAGCGCTGGCTGCGGGGGTGGGGTTCTGAGCGGGATCCCGGAGCGCTGCCCGGTTTGGCGCAGTTTGTCCCAGTAGCGCGTTCTCTGTCGGGTTCAGGAGCTGAAGCCGTTCTTCCCTCTGCACTCGCTCTCTTGGCTGGTCGTCTTCTTCCCGGAAGTCCTTATTTCTGTCTTCATATTGCTATATTTCATTGTTTGGGTGGTAATCCTCTGGGAGGTTCTCTCTCTGCTGCCTACCCGGTCGCCATCTTGATTTAAATATATATCTATTCAATACATCTGGGAGATACCTACTATCCCTTTGACCTAGTCACATTTACAAAGCCTTATTCTGCACACCTTCAAGACTACGTGCCATTGCTGAGAGCCCAGACACAATGAGATCTTTCTGCCCTACAGATTTAACAAACTTTCAATTTACTCCCCATACTTATATTTCCTCCCTTCCTTGGAAGCACGATAGATTACAGTAAGATTCTTTTAAAAGGTAGCACCAGCAACAAAAAACATTCAGTAATATTGTGTAAAAAGAAAATCATATTTATTAATATCATGGAAAAAGTAAGCAGGAAAAATGAAATCACTGTTGAAAGATCAGAGTCCCGGTGCCTGCCATGTGTGACACCAGGGTCTCCTTTGGTTTGAATACAGCATCTCCCTCAGTGGCACACTGCCATAGGAAAAAAACCAGCAGAACGTGCAACAGATACTCTACCAACTACCAACACTCAAATCAGCAGCACCAACACCTAAATTAAGGGGCAATCACTGAGAATAAAAAGAAACACACTCTGTTTGTGTAGGAGGAGCCTAAACCTAAAAATAAAAGATAGGATATCTCTAGTTCCCGAGAGAACCGTAAGATTGTTTTGGTATTCCAGTGGGTTGAGAAAAAGACAAGATAGGCCTGTTTCACGGTATTCGGTCTCAGACAAAGATGTGACAGTTCTTAAGGAGCTCTGAGATGGGTTTAATGGAAATTGTATCAGATGGATTTATAACCAAGAATAATTTAAATGAAATAAAACTTTGTTGGGTTTGAAAAAATCAGTTCTGAAGCAGACAGACCAAACCCCAGCCCTGTCATTTTCTTCCTTCTTTCTTTATTTTTGTTCATTTTGACCAATAGCTAGCTGGGACATGTGTGTCTGGGACAATGCTAAAAACCAACTACATGTGTCTGAACAAAACAGTGATGCTCCTTGCCCTGATACCGTTTTTAGTCTGGTGGAGAGAACAGATATTAAATAATGCAAATATATAATATACACTAATCATTTAAGTGTTATAAAACAAAAAAAAAAAAAGAAATCAGAATTCATAGAAAATAACCAAGGACTGGGGGAGTAAACTATAAAACTATTTTATAACTATAAAATTATTGAAAAGATTAACTACAGTGTAAAAGTGTCTAGCACATAATACAAGCAACAGATGTTTTTCAATAGTCTCTCTGTACTGTGCATAGATCCCTGACTGTCTATTCCCTCCCATTCCTCTCGTCCACAAAAACTGGGAAGTGTTGTGCACTGCTAGGTATATCACGGAAGAACTCCCTCTAAACATTGCAAATTGCTTCACAGCTTGCTATTCCACCTGTTTTATATATAACCACAACCTTAGCTAAGCCACAACCTTCTTTCAAGCATATCTGGGTTTCATCTCTTGCTTAGTATCCTTGAGATAATTTATAAACTTTACCTTTTTGGTACCATCTGATATTTATTGGTAAATTAAATTATTCTAAAGAAACAAACATCAGGAACTGAGACTAATTTGTTCTAATTAGAAGAAACAAAAAGAGGAAGGAGGAAGAGAAGAAGAAGCACCAAGGAAACACAGCTACAGATTTCCCTATCAGGTTGTGAGTATATTATTAATAGAATATCTCATCGTGGACAGCTTTCTAAAAAATGTTAAAATTTCATTTAAGACCTTAATTATTCTCCTCTCAGAAAGCAAATATTCAATAAGCCTTAATATCTGACAAATCCTAATTCAGATTTAGTAAACTTCTGGGTCAATAAAAGTTATCATTTGCAAGTATCCTACTTTCATCACTCATAAAAATAAAACTAACCCTCACACCTCTATTTCCTTTGATTGACAACATGGACTAGGTTGCTCTTAATTCTTTTTTTAATGGGGTTCTTCAGTTATTAATGAACAAGGTGATCCTTGTGTACCATTTAAAGAACATGTATCAGACACCTTCAAAAACGCAAGTAGACTTCCAGGAAGACGGTAAGCAGGTAAGCAGCAGAAAGATCGTCTCGGAGGATCACCACCCAGACACTGGAATATAGCAACATAAGAAAGACAAGAAGCACAGAAGTGGGTCCCCTGGTCCCAGGAAGGTTTCAAAATGAGAATTGAAGCCCTCAGAAAGAACAAACAAGATCCCTCCCTGAGGAAAAGCTTGGCCAGCCACCATGGCACAGTTAGAGAAAGTGGAGGAGGAAAAAGAGGGAGTCACCACTCCATATACATCCTCAGCCCACTCCCTCATTCCTACACTTGCAGCTTCAGCTTTGGAAACCCGTACTTGCAGAAGCCTCCCAACTCGGCTAGAGGAGAGAGGAATTTTGAGAGCTGGACCAAAACTAGAGTAGAGAAAGCACATCCTGGAAAAGAAGCAGCAGCAGTTGGGAGGTGCTGTTGAACCCAGCTTGATAATGAAAAGTTACAGTAGCCACTAAAGCAGAATGCCCACTCTGCTGTGCCCCATACTAATCAGCACTCTGAGGCAAGGCAGAGACAAAGCAACCAGTATGCAGCTCACCACACCCAGCTCTGCACCTACCCCGAGGCTGTAGACTGCTGCCTCTCCCCTGAGAGAGCAACTACCAGCAGAGAGCAGCAGAGAGCAGCAGCAGGGACCCTAGGGCCAGGGCAATACCCGGGGATCCAGCCAATGAACAAAGGGGAACTGGAGCACAACAGTGAAGTGAAGTGCAGATGGAGGTGGACGACACAGTCCCACGCCCTTCTCACTCCAGCACCAAGCAGAAAGCACGAGCTGAGTAACTGGTCTCCAGCTCCCACCCTGAACTCCCTATGTAAGCACCTTGAGACTTGGTGCCCCTTGTGCCCAACATGTGTTCCAGACAGTAACAGGCTGAGTCCACAGGCTTCAGGACCCACTCTAAACTACTAATATGAGCACCAAGAGGGACTTCATACCACTTGCATATATGAACCTTGTATGAACCCATAGCAACAAATTATACAAAAAGCAGCAGTCCTAGAGACTGAGAGATGACAATATACTCTACCAGAAGACCCGAGACATTCTTCCAATTGTCTCCTAGAACTAACTCAACTTAGCACACAGTCTGGACTACATTAGTGAGCATAGATGGGGAGAACTCACACCACTTGTGCCCAGCACTATAAGTGCACCCAATGACCAGCTGTGTAAGGGGCAGGGAGCGGCAGCACTGGAGAACAAAAGGTAGGAGAAGGCGAAGACCTGGAAGTAGGGTGCAGATCTGGTCCTCTAGCTGGGCAGGTATAGCCTCCAAAGAGTCATAGGCAGCCTGCAGGGAGACACTGGTGGCCTACAAGGGGACTCCAAGGGCCTTGACAGGAAGCTCAGCAGCCTGTGGGGGAAAACGGATTCCCCACAGGCTACATGAAAATCCTCTGGACTTGGACCAGGGCCCTGGGTACATGGCGATGGGGCGGAGCCTGGTGGTACACAGGGGTGACCCCGCGGACTCGACCGGGCCCCTGGGTGTGCCACATTGGGATGTAGCTTGGAGGTAAGCAGGGGCAACCCCTCAGACTCAACCAGGTCCCCAGGCGTGCTGCATCGGGGTGGAGCCTGGCAGTATGCAGCGGGGAGACCATGAGGACTCACCTGGACCCTCTGATACACCACATAGGGACAGAGCATGGCAGTACACAGGGGTGACCCCACAGACCTGACCCGACCCCCAAGGGCCTCAAGGGCTTGTCAGTGCAGTGCTGATCATAGTGTGCCTGGGCCCCTGTCTATGTATCATCATTGAGGTTGGGTGCTTTTCCACCTAATGCCATATTAATTTGTGTGCACCCATGTTTGTTACAGCATAATTTGAAGCAGCCGTGTGCCTTCCCAATGTGAGAGCCCAAAGGAATGAATAAAACAAAAAAGTATAGTCATTATCAGAGGGAAGACATCTATTTGGGTGGGAGAACAATGGAGATGAGGGAGGAGAAAATTGTTTGATGAATCATATGTGCCTTTATTTGTATAACTGAGTAACAAATGCTAAGATAGCATTATGTAATACAGCAACTATTGTTAATTCCCTACTATCTTCTCTATAATTTTGTATTTCCTTTATTGTTTTTGTGTTATTCTGGTTTATGTCTGTTTGGTTGTTGATGTTTCCATTCTTTTGTCTTTAAAATAAAATAAAAGGCAAGTAGCAGACAGACAAAAGCAAACTATCTCTAAATGAAAGAAAAAACATAAGGGAAGAAAGGAAGGAATAGTAAAGGGGGAGGAAAAAAAGAAAAACGAGGAAAAGGAGGACTCATCACACTACAAACAGTTTTCAGAAAAGTAGTTCCAAAGAGTTTCCCAGCACCAACTATATCATATACTATATACCATATATGAAACCTAATTCACCCCATTCACTGCTCTAATAGATATAAATACGCTTCTTGGTCATAATTATAATGAATGCAAACTTCCTAAATGTCTCCCAAATATAATATTGCAGAAGTATACATAGATTATTTTATATATATCCACATTAATGCCCAGAGAATCCAGACTTATCCTTTGGTGTTTCCAAAAAGGCACATATTATTTAAAATTCCTATAGTTGTATTTAAAAGGCATTGAATGAAATCAAAATAAACATGTACCAAATTAAGAGAAAAAGATAGTATTCCTTTTGAGTTACTACTGTCTAATCCAAACAAGTATAGATCTATTTTATGATCCCATAAAAATTTCCTATTTCAATCACCTCTGGTTTCACATATTTGTCTCTATTTTTCTCCTCTTCTCAATTACTGCAGTGAAGTTGGAAGGACAGGTATTTCTCCCATCTATTCAACCACATCTATTCAACCACATCCTCTCCTCAAGAATGTCCAGGTTCTTGGCGTTTTCTGATACTCTCTCGCTTATACATGTTTTCAAGTCTTAATGTCTGTCTTCTCTGAGATATGGCCTCTGAGCTCTCTGTCCTGAAACTTCAAGACTAGGAGGAGTCTCCCTCTAACCAGTCAAGAATCAACGTAATCAATAGACTCACATATTGCCATTATCAGAATAAATCCCAGAATGTTTCCATACCTTAAAGCCATCAGCCATTCAATAAATGTGCACTCACTGCCATTTCAGAGATCATATTATAGGACACCGATCTCACTTTAAAAGGTAGCAGTTTAAGTGTTAATGCTACAACATACATAATGATGGGAGAAAAATAAAATTTACATACAGAATAATAGATCTGATTTTTTCCCTTTCTTCAGTAAAACTCAGAATACTAGAACCCGAATTAAAACTGGGCTATAGGTTTCTTACCACCCTGCTTTGCTTGGGTTTTTCCTTAAGAAATCTGTATTAAGAGTTTGTATTCTGCAGACTTGGATTCCATTAATACTACTGCTTAATTATTTGCAGTGCCAGCATCAACAAAGGAAACATAATAATTAACTGTCAAACATACCTTTTTGTTGTGCGTGTGTGTTCCAAAGGTATGAAAGAGCCCAGAGGTGAAATAAAAATAGAAAATCTGCTTTTATTAATGAGTTCATTCACTTAAATTTATATGAAACTGTGAGCTGAAAAGAAAGAGAAAGAGCCAACTCCAGTACAGTTTGTATCCAAATGAAACTCCTCCCACATAAACTAGTAACACATCCTTTTAAGCCCTTAGGGTAGAGACCATCTTTTCTTCCTTTGTAACCACTGGGCCAAGCCCTTAATGCTAAGCAAATAATAATAATAACCAGCATTACATCATGTGAATAAATATTTTTGACTGATTAAACATTAAGACTAAGTCTCTTTTGCCAGTCATTCTGGAAGAGGATGTATTGCAAATTAATCTTTTTCACTAATCTTACCTTGTATTTGTTAAAGCTTTCAGCAAGACATATGTAAGATATACAGAAAATGAGTGAAAATGCACAAAATGTCTTACCTTCACTGGCAATATTTAACTCACATTTTGACAGTTTGGAACTGTCAAAAATGTGATGAAATGGTTTATACCAAAATTCTAAAACAACATAAAATATGTGCTTTTGATAAAACTATTTTGCTAAAAGTGATTCAAGATAATACACAACGAAATAAGCTAGATTTTGTTGATTACTCAATATTAATAAACTAAGTAGTTACTGAAATTTCTCTAGTAATACATTACTCGTTCCCGCACGATCAGGTGGTATTTCACGTTATATAGCTCATTAGGTAATAAAACAGCTAGCTGTGCACCACTGCGGTTACTGACGTCCCTCCCTTTACACGTGAGGCTGCTCCCCAGCTCAAATGCTGGTTCCATTTCTTCTCTGTTTATATTTAACCCTTTAAATATTAGTTAAAGTTATGAAGATTATGAGAAAATGATTAAGCCTATTTTCTTGATTAAAAACAATCTCAAAGCGCTGGTTTTAGGAGAAATATTCAAATTTATTAACAGCTCTTAGAAAAGTGCCCCCAAGCCCTACATTGTTTCTAATCTCAACTTAAGGAGAATTTTTCTCCAACAGGCACTGAATCACTTTAATGTGGATTCTTGTGCAGCCCTACTCCACCTTCAAATGCAGCCAGTAAATTCAGCTTTACTACAGTACTATAAAAACGTGAAAGAACCATAATAGCATCTGAAAAAGAGATGTTGGCACTACATTAGTTTAGAGAAAACCCTAAACTGAATACTAATGCGAAAATTTAATGACAATAATTATTTTGTCAAAATGTAGACGTTATCTTGAAGGCATCTAAGACTATTATTCTGTATGATTCAGAATAAGACCCCAAATTTCATTGTTCCTTTGTAGGATTTTTGTGGGGTCTTTTCCCAATATTAACAAATCATCAGTACACAACCTCATTATAACACTGTCCTCTGACTATAGGTTCACCGACTGAATGGATGAATGAATGAATGAATATTATAAAGAAATTATTTTTGCTTCATTAATAAGCCAACTTTCCTGATTGGCATCCAACGTGGATTCACCTCACACCAAATTCCACTTCACAGTGAGCAATAATTTGAATTTCCAGTACAATACTCAAACAGAATCAATACAATTTTACTTCCTCTTTTCCTTTATAAACCACGACCAAATTTTTAGAGTTGAAAAGTAAAAACCCAGATCAAAATTAGTCATGTTGTTTGAAATTAGCAAAGATGAAACACTTCAGCAGCAGACAAAAGCCCTGATTTTAAGAGTAGGTTTTTGCCTTCCCTGAAATGCCTAGCTCAGGCTGTGTATTTTTATGCCTGCAGATATTGGCATGTTTCACATTTAAGATTATGACACACCAACTTATTTTGAAATTTAAAAAAATCTTCTACTGCGCATGTTTCAAGTGCTTCATGACTATCACTGATAATTGAGCAATTAACTCGAAGCTACCAAATGTGCTGCGATGGCATAATATGCAGTAAGCAACATGAAAGAATAAAGAACAGAAGAACTTGGTACAGTGGGAAAAAAAGTAATAAAGAGTAAAATAGACCATAACAGTAATTGTACTGAGTAAGGTTTAATGGTCCTAGGTCTCAGTACTTTAAATGTACAATAAAAGGGTTTAATGAAACAAGTTCTGAGTAGTACCAACTTTCTAAAGCAGTTTGTTCTGTTGCTACAGAAAGGAATTTTCATTCTAGCTGGCCTTGTGTAATACTCAGGGATTGGTCCAAAAATTAAGCGAGGGAGTTTCACTAAACAAGCGCAAAACAATAAAGTTAAAAGTCCTGACAGAAGATTTTGAAGAAATACGAGATTGCAAAAAGTAGTTGTAAGGTCACGCTTTACATGGGAAACAGACAAAGCAAAAAGTCCAGAAGTAAAGACGACCTCGCAAAGGCTTAGAGCTACTGCAAACATGTTTACAAATCAAAAGTTAAGATGCGTGGTGGAAGACCGAAGAATGAAACTTTGCGTTCCTGGAAAAATCAGAATGCTTTTTACTACTCATTTCATCAGGCCTCTACGACTGGGCTTTTCCCAGCTAACGCTATAGTATGACAATAAAGAGTAGCTTTTCTGTGCTTAAGTATACATAGTGAAGCACACTCCATAAACCTAAATCCTACCTTCTCTCTGCGGCACACCATTTAAAAGGCTTGCAAGAAAAACCAACAATTTAGAGAGTCAGAGAGAGAAAAGAGATTCAAAACTACAGCAAATAAAGGACACCATTAAAAACATTTTTTTCTCCAAATTCCATCAGTATCACTCCAAAACACCACTAGGAGATGAAAATTAGGCCAAGCTGTCCTTTCAGGTATAAATTAGAAGCAAAGAGTAGAGAGAACATTAAAAAAACACCTAAGCATAGTAGTATATAAAACTTAAAAGCTTAAAATGTAATGGGTGTACACATTCAGATTAGCAAACTCCTTTCAATTAAAGTAGATTTCTGGCCACAGTTCACAAATGTATAGTAGCTGTGGGTATTAATGTAGAAACTTCAAATGTCAGTATATCTCTAATTAACATGAGCACACAACTGTAAAACTGAGAGGGCACAATTTTAAATTCCTTACATTCCCAGCATTAATGCTTTCATGGGGCAGCTCCCGTTGTCATGGAAAATGGCATTCAAGCCCTATTTGTGGATTTTCACAGCTCATCTTTTTTATTTACCTGCTCTATGTCAAGATTAGCCTGGAATAATATTTTTTAAAGATAATGCACTTAGACCTACGTGTCCTTAAAATCACAGATGTTCTCACTGAGGAAGCTTGGGTCTGAGGCTATGCTCAGTTTGAAACAGATTTCTTTCCATTTTAAAATACCGCAAAGGCATGAATTTGTGATTCTTTTTTATTGTTTCCTAAAATTCTCTGCAACTCAAACAATTTCATCTGAAGCCTGGCATGTGGCAGTTTCCGAGGAGCAGCAAAATGTCAGGAACCACCAAGTGCTGCAGCAATATGAAAATAAAGAAGTGATAGAAGACACGCTCAAGCCCTTTTCTGACTTCAACTTTTCAAAAGTATCTCTACAGCCACCAAGCGAGACCTGAGAAACCAAGTGATCAAAGCCAAAAAGACAAACTCTCTCTCCAAAAGGACAGTCTGCTGTTAACGAAGAGTCCTGAATTTACACCATGATTCAGACTTGAGCCCTGCCACTCTGCAAAAATGAAGATAGTTCTTACACATCCTACAGAGCTTTTATGAAATTTAGCCAATTTAATGTCTTCAAAATCAAATGTTATACCAACTTCAGATACTGTCATTAATATTTCCTCAAACCTTTGGTTAAAAGATTATTGCTTTTTGTATCAGACAATCAAATACTTGTCCAAGACCTTGGGGAAAGGCTGCTCTTAGAGACCATGAACTGAGAGAGAATTTTATAATAAGAAATTTTATTATCAAACTATTAAATTTGCTTGGGTAACGTGGAAAAAAACAGGTACTTAATAAACAATCTTTGATTTTTTTGTTGTTGTTGTGTGTTTTGTTTTTTGTCTTGTTTAACCAATCCCTGGTAAAACTCAGTAGTCAGACTTACACCATTACTTTTTCATTAGAGCTAGAAAATTAAGTTAAAATACTGAAAGGCAAAACAAGGTCTTCTTGCATGATGCCTACTTTGGGAAAAGAGCTAGTTTTATTTCTTAAAAAGAGAAAAAGTCATTAGAATAAGATGTAACTTCTGAAGAGTTAATCATGTGTCTTCACCATGGTTTCCTCTTTTGACCGGGTCAATAGAGGTGAGTAGGTAAGATTCCAATCGGTTCTCACACACTCTTGGTGTGGCCCATTCATTATGGATGTGCAAACAATATCCCACCTTCCTTATCTCACAGACTAGCTGCTGTACACCTTACTGAGAAACCTTCCCATAGCCGTGAGGTATAATTTTCTGCCTGGGATCATGTAGCACACAAGCAGTTCCAGAGCATGAAAATTAAAGTTCAGGAAAGTCACTGTCACTGATCCCATTGACTTGTTCTTAGGTCCAGCCAGATTAATATTCCTGTTGTTTTAGCTGCCCCGCCAGTTAGTGTCAGTGGTGGACAGTTTCCACAATAATTGTAAGAAATAGAAACTCAAACATTCTGAATCTCATGTTAGTTTCACCTCACTTATTTTAATCATAGCATTCTGCTGCATCTCTTTAACAAGAAGGTTCAGCAGTCAGGAGACACTCCTCACAAATCTTGACATCAATGGCCCAAGGAACAGCAAAGTAACATGCAGAAATTCTCAAAACTAGAAAACAATTACTTTAGGCCTGGCTGTCATGGCTTCTGATCCAGTGACCAAATAAAATGTTAGGAGAAACTTTTTTGTATTTTTTAAGTTAAACTCCAGGAAAAAAAGGAAATATATACATATATATCTCCAAACTGAGGATGTAGTGCAGTGATAGAATTCTTGCCAAGTATGCATGGGACTCTGGGTTTGATCTCCAGTGAGGGGCTCAGGAGGCCGAGGTAGGACAATCATTTGAGCAGAGGAGATGGACACCAGGCTGGGCAACACAAAACAGAAATTTCTGTCAACAGTTCCCCTTCTACTTGTAGCCTTTCCTTTCCTTGTATTACGGGAAAATCTTTCAGCTAATTGGATAGTTCTGTTCAAAACTAATCTATGTGTATCTTGGGTGGAAGGCTGGGGGAAAGACGTGAATTCAGGAAATAAAGCGTTTGAGTGGTAAGAAATGTAAATTACAACAAAGACCCCCTTCACTGAAATGACAGTAACTGTATCTGCCATTTAGAAATCCTTAATCATCATCACAATTTACTAAAGAGAATGAACCAATAACATGAAGGAAAAGAGAAAGGAAGTGAAAGGACAAAACACCTAGAGAAGATTTGGGCAGCTCTAAGTTATTTCCCTTCACTCAGATTTATAACCGGATAATCTCAGCTCCTTACAATTCCGTCCTCACTAAAAGCCCCTCAAAGACACTTTGTATTTCTTTCTCCATCTTCTTTGCCTCCTAGTCCTCACCATTATACCTTAACAAATTGAAACCTTATATGTAATCCAAACGAACCACACAGTTTACACAACTTTGTGTTTTAAGCAAGAATTAAATCTTCAAATAATAAAATGTAGATTGATACACTTTCATAAAATTAACAATTTATGCATTTTACAAAATATACTAACTGTATTAAACACTGGTTCAAAATGCCTAGTCCTCTTAATATTACTACTGGTAAGTAGGTAAACTGATTGTAAACAAAATTTTCCCTGCTTTCTATTTAAATACTGAATCACTTTCATTTACAGCATTTTTGCAATTACCTTACTAGAAATATGTTTCCTAAAATGTCTTTAAGTCAGTAAATCAACAAAGAAAACTTTTCCTGTGTTTTTTGCTGTTATCAAACATTAAAAAGCCCTTTAAATGCCAACGGTTTACAATAATGTACATATATACATATATTTTAAAATCAAGTTACTCAAGTGTGGGTATAGATACGCAGAGAAATTTTTAAATACCCGTCATATACTCTCAACTATTTCCATATCATAAATATGCATCAGTTAATTTAAAATACTTTAATAGATCTTTAAAGTTTATTAAATATTTTTCTTGAAATTTACCTACTTTCATGAAAAAAACTATGTGGGGCAGAGCCCGTGCTTGGGGGATGGGAAAAGCAGGCTGGCCGCGATACGGTCATTTTGGTGCATGTTACACGTCCACCAAACGAGCTTGGCTCCTCGGTATATAACCTCCTCACGCGCTGACAGCTCTTTGACGTCTGTGTCACCTCACGCCTCTTCTCTGAGCACAGGCGCACAGCGCTTTTCAAGTCCAGATAACCAGAGATGTAAGAAGGTGTAGGGCAAATTATTCATATCTATACAGACTAGAATCTTGAAGGTAGCTCACTTCTACAGTTGGGCTCTATTCCCAAAAAGTAAGGTATTTATTCTTTAGGCTTATTGTTATAGGTCCTATATTGTGTTATTTCACTGAAATTATACAAGCAGATTTTTTTGCTGTCATTTTTTTTTCTATACTGCTCCTAAGAAAATATTTATGTATGATTGTACTTACAAAACGCCAGAAAAACTAATAAAAATTCACATACATGGGAAATTAAAAACCTGTTTATGTACTACGACTGTTACACTAGATAGTAACAAAAGTAATAAATACTTACAATTACGCACAAAAAGTCAGCCCCAGCACCCAGAAATCACTGGTAAATTGCCTTTGAATTCATGAAAATGATCTGAAAATTTAGACACAAAATGAAATGAGAAAAGATAAGTAAATTGCATTTACGTGTTTTATTAAAGAAGTATATATTCTGGCTATAAGTCATATTATGTTTAACTCAGGCAACTATGCTGTCTACTGCCAAAGAAACAATTACTTCTTCATTCTGTATTTAAGAATACAACACCTACATCCATTATGGTTTTTTGTAAAAACTGCCAGTAGTGTTTAAAAGCAAGTGAAAATGGAGATTTTTTAAATGAACAAATAAGACAAATTACATTTAAAAACATTTATCTCTGCAAATTAAAGAGTTAGCTTTGTAAAGAACTTTATTGTGCTCAACAGAAATACTTTAGAGACCACATAAGAAAGGAAGCAATTTTCAATCTACTAAGGTGTGGCACTCATTAGATGAGAGGGCTGTATGAGCTAAAATTCAATTTAAAATTGTTTTCCTTGTACACATTTTAGTTTTGGCTGAAGAAGTAACAGATGCAACTCAAACACACAGAACTAGCCTTGTAAAAATGTTTAGCACAATGAGTCACTTTATGCTCCTAAATATCTACGGTTTCCTCTCTCCAGAACCTCCATGCATTAGAAGGTAGTCTGGTAATTTATTTTTATTGTTTGGGCTAAAAACAGCACATTTTTAGTTCCATGAAAACAAAGAAACTTTGTTGCAGAGGCTGTACGCTTTCCAGAGTGAGGGTGGCTATGAGTAGTGTTCAAATGAAAATGATAAGGGAGTTTGAGTCCCTAATTTGGGTCAGACTCCTCCCTAGGTCCTGGGGATTGGTTTGATTCATTGTTCCTTTTTAAAAATATAGCCTGTAAACATCTAGGTTCGATGGATCTAACTAGGTTTAAACAAAGTTCTTTCTGGGAAAAGAAAAGTATGTTGATCAGCACCATTAATAGGAATCACTGTGCCCAACTTTGCAGTTACAGCACAAATAGCCTTACCGTATTATGTATCAGCATTTGAAACTCGGTTGGGATATGAAATAAATACCTAATTCAGCCTTTCGCAAGTCCCTAAAATATCATTTCACCTAAGTGACCCCAATAATTTATTCATTTCCAGTCACAATTGATAAATAACAGCTTGGGCAGTTGGAGAGCTTTAAATATGAATGGTTAATATATCCCTTAGGTCTCCTCACTAAACCACCTCGTTTTTGAAGGGAATGGTGTCTGAGACTTTCCCCAGTCCAGTTTCATTGGTTTCCAGCAATTCAGCAATGCCTACTTCTACGGGAGCAAGAAGAATCTGGCCAGGGGAAAGTAGCGCTAACATTAATTTTGGATATTATATCCTTTTCTATTTCACTGCTTTCTGTGGTTTGGGCTAGGAAAGTAATTTGATCTTGGACACCACATAACCCCACCTGCACACACTATTTAAATGTCCAAGACCAGCAAAAGTACTGGATCTAATAAAAGCTATTTTCACATTTTATTTCCTCTGAATTATAAATTATAATTTCTTTGTAAAGAAATTAACTGCAAAATAAGTCTGTTGCAAAAGTCTGTATATCTCTATGTTTTTTTTAAATCATACCTTGTTTTACTGGCAATTATTATTTTAAAGGCATAAATTGGAATTATACAAAATATATATCTCATTCATTCATCTTCACATAAACAATGGAAGGGAGTGTAAAAGAAAATGTAAGCAGAAAATACTGCGACTAAATTAAATCTAATTGTTTACAAGCATTGGACTGTAGGAGTTAGGATCTCTAACTCTAAAAATACTTTTAATCTTAAAATAAGTCAGATTCCAGACATTCAAGGCAAATAATATTCTAATATATATCAACAGAAAGTAAACAAATTTCCTCTGTCATATCAACGCAGTCCTGCTACGTAAGTTCAAAGCAACTCTGAAGCACATTATCAACTTACTTGCACTACTGGTGGAGTCTAGAGCAAATAATTAAAAGAAGATAAGTTCTTAAGGCCACAGAGTTCATGATCATAAAGGAAAAATGACCTTAATGAATATTTATTTATACAGATAATTTAGGAATAAAGAAACAACATTTTACCATAGACAAAGAGTTAAGAATTAGAGCACACATATGGTAAACTACTTCTTTAAGAGCTAGAAGTGTTTAGGCTAAAGAAAATATTTCCAAAAATAAAAGTGGTCACTTTGGTGCTGCAGCAGCACAAAAGTGCGCAGCAGAGAAGGGAATGCCAGAGCAAATCACCACCTATTCTGGAAAATCACAGTCTGTTTAGAAAAAGCAGTGTTCAGAACACCCAATCACATACGGATTGTTCCAATCGTCTTGCTCATTCAGTGAGTAGTGATCATGGGCTAGGAGCTGCACTGAAAGTAACAACACACAAAGTAAATCCTTTTTTTAAAACAGTCTTCTCCCTCAAAGATTTCAATCCGTAATCATGGCATAGCCTTTTACATCTAACAATGGTGGTGCTTTGCTTCCTCCCGCTGTGAAATCCTTTACATATTCTAAATTTACAAAAATTAAAAAAATACAATGGTATCCATAAACAGTGGAATATTATTAAGCTATAAAGCATGCAAATGAATTTGCATAAAAATGGATGGAACTTGAGTCCATTTTGCTGTGAAAAATACGGCATAGTAAGTTAAATAACACAGGGCTTCTATTCTATGAGAAACCTAAAACATAAATGAGTAAAATAAAGAAGAGATGATAAGAAACTAAAAGAAAGACTCTTGGAGATGGGAAGGGGATCACAGAGAGGTAAAAGATAAAGGGATTAAAAATGATCAATTCTGTACCAGTTCCCCAAATTGAAGATAATTGTACATATAACTATTTAAAAATGCATTGCTACAACTCAACATAAAAATGCATAAAGAATCTAAAGAAGAAACATACAGTGAAGAAATACAACTGTCCAATAATATAAAGGTGTTCATAAAAAACATTGATCTCCCAGATAATCAAAGAAATGTACATAAAACATTTTCATTATACTATCAGAAAAATATCTTGTAAACGGGATAAAAGTGATATTGGTGAGCCAGGGATATAGCTCAGCGGCACAAGAGCCTGCCTGGCAAGCATAAGGTCCTGAGTTAGAGTCTGATACCAAAAAAAAAAAAAAATGGTATTGGTGATGATTTGGGAAAATAAGAGCTTTCATGTGCCATTGATGACATTATAAATTGGGTAGAACTTCCTGGAACAGCAATTTAACTGTAAATGTTAACATTTTTAATGTTCATATTCTCTGAATGTACAATGTACTTCCAAAATGATCCAAAAAAACTAATCATAAAAATGTTTAAGAATGTATATTCAGTGTAGCATTTTTATAACAGCAAAAAATTGATAATGGCATATTAATTAGATAAATAAATTATTGTACACCCGCATAACACTATTCTGTCACTGTTTAAAATTATCACATAAATCTATATTTAGTGACATAAAAAGATGACCTCAACATATTTTGAATAAAAATACATGTATAATTAAAAATAAATGGTAGGAAATCAAATGCAAATACATATATATGTGTGTGTATGTGTGTTTTAAAAACTAAAGTAAAATTTAACAAAAATGTTAACATTGGACAGAGAACTGCAAGTTTATTTTACTTTCTTATTATTATGGATAGGCATTATTTAGTTTTTTATATGTAGCAGGTACCCCAAAATGATAAAGCTATTTCCAAATTCAGTATATCACTTATATAGTTAAAAAGAATCAAATCTGGGATAACTTACTATTAGTCCAAAGCAAAACCCAAATATTAATAACTGTTAAAAAAAACTTCAGAACTACAGGGCAACTGCAAACAAGTATCCTGACAGCAAATGAAGAAACCATAAACATTTTCACATTAGCATGTCCTGCTCTACCAAAAATAGCTAATAGATCAAAGGTAAACAGCAAATAAAAACATTGCCACCTCCCCATATAATTAGAGTTTAAAAGCTTTCAAGCTAAATTTTTTCATCTTGTCTAATGCTGAGAGCACACCCATTTCTTTTTTAATACACACCGCACCTTTCTTTTTATTATTTGATTTAGCAAGATAATCCAACATCAAATAAGCAGTTGAATTAAGGACCTTCTCCAAACTGGAGAGTCGATGATTCCAAGGTATTATTTAGAACACTAAAATCCTTCCAAAAATACCAGTAGCAGAATTTGCCCACCTTTGTGTTAAATTATAACATTAGATGTTTAAAGCTTAAGAATTGAAAAATTTTCATTAAGTTATTGATTCACTGATTTAGCTATGTATATAGTGAACCACTGAGTTAAAACAACTGTTTTCAAAGCATTCATTTTCTCAGCTATCGTTCGGGGACAGTTAGTTGCCTGGCCTTCTAGATATAAAAATTAAAACTGAGAGTTCTCAAAAGCCATTTTACATGCAAAATCAATATTTGTAAATCCGTTGCTTTGTGTTAAAGCTATAATTTTCCTTCCCCCGTTCATTTCAGAGAAAGAAGCCTTTACTATTATTATTACTTCTTCCTTCACGCCTTTACTTGGCTAAAACTGCTTCTTCAACTCCGTAACGCTTAAATTTACTTTTCTCTATAGGAATTATACGAAATAATGCAGAAATTAAATTACTGCTAAAAAATAAAATATGAAACTTGACTTTTCAAAGAACTGATACCAAATTCTTTAAATGCAATTACTAATAACTAAGGCCATCATAAAAGCAAACAGAAAATAAAGATTTAGCTTCTGGTATTTACGTCTTCAGGCAGGCACTTATGCCACTGAGGTATATTCTCAGCCCCTGGTATTTATGTCTGCAAGGGAAAAAATAAGAATATTTCTAAAGTACCTTGGAAGACAAGATGCCGCAGTCTAACACTTTACTTTCCTAGAACATCATTACTCCTTCAAAAACATTGGAATTTCTCCTGTTGTTAAAGAAAATCATAACTGAACTAACTCCTAGTTGCCTAGTCATCATTCCATGTTGCTCAGTCTACATCTTCAATGTTACTTCCGAACTGAGAGACACAGTGAGGAAGAGTATTGACAAACCATTCAGAGAAGCACTAATGATCTTTATAGTAACCACATTGCATTAAGATAGCAGCACTTTCTAAAAACAGTAGTGTGAAGGAAATTGTAGAGATCAGCTAGTCCAGTGATTTTCTAAATATGTGATCTAAGGACTCCTTCAAATTCTCCTAAAACTTATTAGGAGTCCCAAAGAGTTGGTGTTACATTTGTCAATATTTATTACATTTGAAACCAAAACCAAAGTATTTAATGGTTATTAATTCATTTAAAACAACAATAATATACCTATTATGTGATAATGTAACATATTTTACTAAATGTATTTTCAAAACAAAAAATTGGAGTAAAGACTGGCATTATTTTATATTTTTGAAAATTTCTTTAATATCTAGATTTTTAAAAGACACCTAGATTTTCATGGATGCTTTAGCATTCAATCTGCTGAGATGAGCTAAGTTGCTGTGAGTCAGTGAAAAGTATCCAAGTGCACACAGAAATATAGCTGGAAAGAGCAGAGTGTTTTAATAGTCTTTTCAGATAATTGTGACTATTTTTCTTTGACACTATATCATAATTTGACAAAAGATCATTTTCAAAGGTTAAAGCAATTGGAACCCTAAATAACAATAAATTTTTGTATTGTTATTTAAAAATCCTATAGACTTTAAGTGGATCTTTTAGCCCTGCATGATTTTGTGACATCATATATTGGTTCATTTGGAGAAAAAAAATCTTTTAAACTACTGGTTTACTGGGTTATTGAGACCTTCAAAATGATGACATGTTTCATTATATAATATTCATTAAACTGCATTTCTTACTACAGTATCACGACCAATCTTACCAGAAAAGTCTTTAGGTATATGGGAAGCCACCAAGTTGATAGTGGTGAATACAAACTTTCTATACTACTAATTTTGTCCTGAAAGTTTGAATTTTATTGACAAAAAACAGTGTCATTTACTTTTTTTTAAAGTGGGCAGACTCACTTTATTCATTTTTGAAAATGTCTGCCAAGTATCAAGTCTAAGTAACCATGGTGTAGCTATTAGCTGATCTTTCAAGAAAAACTGTATCTTACAAAAAAGTTGTTGGTTCAACTAGCAAGTGATTTTCCTCAAGCTAACTATCATACTAAATGTATACCATATGTGCTTTATGCATACCTCTCGTTTCTAAGTATTAAAAGGGCTTTTTGTTTAATTTTTCCATAAGTGAAAGGGACAAAAGGTTCAATGAGTGCTGATACAGATTGGTTCTGCTGTCTTGACCTGTTGTAAGGAACCAGCAGTTCAACCTAAAATTGCATTGCATTTTCAGCACAATTGTCAATACAGTGAAAAAGGCAAACAGCAACTTTACACTGTTGAAAATAGTTTAGATTTTGACGACCTTCTGATAGGGCCTCAGGGGTTCCCAGGGTCTGCGAACCACTTTTTGATAACTGCTTATCTATTCTGTTATTCCATTTTGCTACTAAGAAAACTACCTAATGTAATAGTTTCAAGTCAACAAAGAAGAGATAACCAAAACTAGTGTAACTGGTGTAATATGGCAAATGCTGATGGAAAATTTTTTCTTTCCTTTTCTAAAAGAACAATACTAATCAGTAGAAATTACATGGTAGATTTTAGTTCAGTACAAAATAAATCTTTAAAAGCAATAGAATATGTTCCCTCACAAAAGAGAAGTCATCTAAGGTGAGCTGGATACTGTAACAGGAAAACTGTAAAAAGAATTCTAAACAATGAGTTGTACAAGTTGAAGAGTTGTACCAAAACGTAGCTGATTAATAATCACTTAAAAAGCTTTTGTAATAGTCAAATTTGTGATCTGCCACTCCAGGCCTATTAAATCAGACTTTCTTTGAGTTGGTCAGGAGTTTCCATTTCTTTTAAGTTTTACAGGTCACTGTTAACAGCTGGCCTTGCTGTAGACTGATGCTCAGGAACTGCTATACCAGTTCTCCTGTAGGATCACTACCGCTCTTAGATTATACTTCTGCATTTTTTCAATGCCTACTAGGAAGTACATACTTACACTGTAATGTAACGTATTATAATCCAATTGTAATAGATTATAGGCCATCAGAATCAAGGTATTTCTAGATGAGAAGAAAAGGAATCAGTGTTACATTTCCTAGGCCCGCATGTCTACCTCTGCTAGCATGTGTAGCTAAACTATAAATCAGAGATAGGATTGCCTAAATTTCTCAGAGTTTCACAATTGCAAAGGTCCTATTGTTCTCTTCAAGAAGAAACATGCATGAACAAGGATAGTCAATAAGAAAATATAAAAATAGTTCCTACATAAAAACAATGGGTTATTTAAAAGAAAAGGGCACATCTTTATAAAGTCATTTTATAAAGACAGTTTGTCACTCTCAACCAAGATCAAAATATAAACCACAAACTTCCAAAAGTTATTTACAGAATCACCATTTGACTTACTGCAAAAATCTCCTGCGTCTTGAGGTCTTGACTACAGAAAGATTCTATATATTTTATAAATATAACCCAAGACAGCAAGACCATTTGATCAGAATGAAACAAACATTTGGCAATGGGTTAAGAAGAATTTTGGAATATATTTTGTACCTTTTCACTCAATAAGCTCATAATCTTCTATCTGTTCCTTCATAGCCCTTGCTTTACTAAGCAAAAGAAAAAAAATTCTTCTTAGTGTGTTAGTATCTCTTTTTCTTCCTCGCAGCCTTTCTGACTTCATCCATACATGCATATCTGATACCACTTAATAACAAAAGACAGCAAAGGAAGTCTGTGTAGTTAGGATTGGAGAAAAGGGTGAGTATCAAAATGTAATTCTCAGACTACATATACCAGAACCACCAAAGCTATTTATTCATATTTTTAAAAATAAGACATCTTTTAAAAATATTATCAGGCCCCACCCAAACCTCCTGAT
Organism: Dinomys branickii; assembly: GCA_004027595.1. Lineage (NCBI taxonomy): Eukaryota > Metazoa > Chordata > Mammalia > Rodentia > Dinomyidae > Dinomys > Dinomys branickii. The sequence goes on along the minus strand of PVLD010007187.1, from coordinate 73,156 downwards.
TCTGTGATGCTAAAATGTGGACATATTTTTCACCATAGTCCTCAGGTAATTCCCAGCATGCTTAAATTCAAGAACTGCTCAGAGAAAAAGCAGCTGTATTAAATGTGGGTAAATTCTTAAAAACTTGAGTGAAAAAATGAAGATTTGTAATGATATAAAATGTTTCATCTTATAGTAAAGGTTTTGGGCTTCTTTTTTATTTTCTTAAATGTGACATGGTGTTACAATTTAGACATGGAAGTCAGCCTAAAATATTAAGTCTTAGTTATTGCTAGAATTTTTAAAATTTGTGATAAAGATATAAGCTACTGTCCAGCAATCCAGTCAACATTTTTGAGAGCCCACAGGCCACATGGCACAAATGGGGATCTTTGGGATACAGAATGATAAAGCACTGACAATATGAAGTCATTATAAGATAAATATTGTAGTTAGAACAGGCTCACATTGTAGTGCATCGACATCCTGAGAAAAAGGAGAGGATTCTTTTCTCGATTTGGTTTTCTCTCCTTGAGTTCTGCTCATAAACAGAATAATAGTAGAGTGACAGAATATTTAAAAAATAATCATTTAACAAAATCTTGCAAATAAATACTCATTTAAAAGCCACACATCTCTGTAATCAGTATGCTGTTTTGTATAGAGCACACTAATATAAACAAATGAGACAGGGCTGTTCTTTGTACCTATTCTAGATAATTAAACCAAAATAAATTTAAAGACATCCGAAAAGGTTCAGTTTTGATCTTCATTTTAAGAAACTTTTTTTGTTGCCACTCAGTACACTCTTCCTTAACCACAAATAATGACCTCAGTAATGGAGCTCTGTAATTTAAAGTATCACGCAAATAACACCAAGTAACTTAGATGAGTTGACACCGCCTGTTGTGCAAATATGTACTTAGACAATTATAAAAATAACAGCTGCATTATCAACTGGACACAGACCAGAACAACTCATGTGAACACAGAGAGTCAACATGGTCTGAACTTGCTATAGAGTGCTTGTGACACTTTACATTACTTAAGCACTTCACAATTCATAATAGAATGTAAAAGGGGAGATCCTGAAAGAAGAGAAAAATAAAGATTTAGTAATTATGGGTTAATTATCTAAGAGTCCTAATTTCTGGAGTAAAACATTGTGACTCATGATTAATTCAAGATTTGCTATATACCAGGAACTGTGCTAAGCCCTGGAAAACAAAAATGGCAGAATTGATGACTTCAAAGAGTTCACAACCTAGTAGAAGCAAAGAATTACACCTTTGTATGAAATTTTATGTGAAGAAAACAGAATAGAGTGTTATCTAATTTCATTTCCCAGAGTAAAAATATGTATTTTTAAATGGGAGATTCTCCATTCTCCTCCCAAGGATTTTGTGAGGATTAGAGTATGAAAATGCTTCCTGGGTGGGAAATGCCTTTTGTATATGTACATCCATGCTATGTTTTCCCTGAGATTGACCTGAAATGTGTCCAAGTTTTGATTATGTCTATGATATGGTAGCTGCTATAGCCACCTATTTTGTAAGGAAGGAGGGCTGAGGGCACCAAGACCCTAGGGCTGCATCCTGGGCACTGGGACCATGTCACAGTGCTCAGCAACACCACACAGCCAACCCACTAGGACCTTAGCTGGGCATTACGGATTAGTATTTCCCAAACTTAAGTAGGTCTTTTCCTCACCCTTAAACACACAGAAACAAGAGAATCATGTGGTGAGATCTTGCTAATCTTTTTACAATATCTTCATAAAAATTTAAAGGTTTCACATTTAAGTCCAAAACATGTTCTGGTCTCTTTCATAGACTGTTTTACTTCCTAAGTAAAAAATATCCTGGAAAACAAGATGAGATGTGCTCAAGTTCGTAGTAAAGCAAATAGCTGCATAACCCACATAGGCGCATGACAAGTAGATGACAGGGTTTTCCTTTTTTAAACTTCCTAATTACCAGGATATGTCCATTCCAAGAGAAAAATATCTCCAGTTACTTCATCTGTAAAATGGGATCGTCAGCATTCAATTATCTCACAAAATAAAGCTGTACTACTTTCCTCTTGCACTTAACTGAAAAGATACCTGACAAGAGACAATTTGTAAATATCATCAGGTTGAATTCTTGGACTGTAAAACACATTTGTCCAGGGCCATCACCTTCCACCTCTCCAAACCCCACAGTACCAAGTCCTATATTTTCCTGTTCTGAAGTTTTCCTGATTTCAGCCTCATCTGTTGATCCCCCTCACCCCCGTGAGATCTGATGGAACTGTATGTGTGCACTCCATGCCTGTAGAATTCCAAATTCCCAGTATTACTGCACTAGGACTGACACACAGAGCGGAGCACCACTCTCTTCCAATGAGAAGAGAAGGGAGCAAGGCACGGATCTTTCCGATGTCCACGTCCCAGCCCTGTATTTCAGCCTCTGCAACCCTGTTCCTGTAAAATTCACAAAAAGAAAGACAACTATTACTAAGCAAATTTTATAAATCAGTTGATCTTAGCTTTCTAACAATTACTCATGAAAAAAATCACTATCCCTATTTTATAAATGAAAATCCTGAAAGCCAATGAGTAAATATCACAAAAGTGATGTTCTCAGTGCTCTCACCCAGAAATTCTGGTTTCAAGCCAAAGTATTTTCCCTGTTCCATTCAAGTAGCATTTTTCAATATTTCAGGTCATGATAAAAGACCTTTTAGGAGATCCTGCCATTTTCTCTTGTTAAAGGTGATGTAGTTGTTGCTCTCAATTGCTTTTTACTGTATTTCAATACCTTGTTTGTCCTTGTGCCATTGTTCCTAGTTGGGTTTGTTTTCTCCTCTCTGAGCCATACTGAGGACCTAGTCCTCCAAAGAAGGGCGACGCTAACAAGAAACTCACATAAAATCAGAAGATGTTCATCCTAACACACGCACAACTCTAATTCACAAGAAATGATGCAACAAGGCAACATGATTCCTCCATATAATTAGCCAGTAGCTAAATGTAAAACTATCAAAATGGATGAAATGCCAAAAAGTTTAAAAGATTGGTTTTTAAAATGATTAATGGTTTCAAAGAAGATACAAGTAATAGCTGCATTAACTAGGGAAGAGAACATAGAATATGAAGGAATAATTCAACAAGGAGACAAAAACTCAAATAAAGAACCACATGAAGTCTTGGAAATTAGAAGCTCAACGAGTCAAATTAGAAACTCAGTAGAAATCCTCACCAATGGGCTGGACCGAGCAGAAAACAGAGCTTTAGTACTTTAAGGCAAAGTTGATGAAGTAGCACATTTGTAAACTAATTTTAAAAAATAAGAAATCATGAAGAAAACACCCAAGAACTCTGAGACATTGTCAAAAGACCAAACATGTATTTTGGGGATAGAAAAGTATGCCAAGATACAGACTAATGGTGCTAGAAAAACTGGCTTGCCACTTGCCAAAGACTGAAAATAGACCCAAGTCTACCACCATGAACCAAACTCAAGTCAAAATGGATCACAGATCTCCATATTAAAACAGGAACACTAAATTTATTGGAAGAGAAATTAGGTAAAAATCTTCAAGACAGAGAGGCAGAGAGTTCATCAACAAAACCAAACTGCAAGGGAAATACTGCAAAGAATCAACTGGGACTTCATCTTACTGAAAAGTTTTGCACATCTAAACAAACCACCAGGAGAGTAAAAAGAAAAGCCACAAATTGGGAAAAAATCTTAGCTGACTGTCCCTCAGACAAAGGTCTTCTATGTAGAACATAAAAAGAATTAAAAAACATCAACCTCCCCAAATTCAAAGACCCACTATGAAAATGGGCATCTGAAATGAATACACAATTCTCAGATAAAGAAATACAATGGCACATAAATATATGAGAAAATGTTCAACATCATTAGTCATTCAAGAAATGCAAATTAAAACAACATTGTGATTTCACTTCACCCCAGTAAGAATGGCTAGCATCAAGAAATCAACCAATAACAAATGCTGGTGAGGCTGTGGAGAAATAGGAACTCTTCTCCACTGCTGGTGGGAATGCAGACTGGTGAAACCACTGTGGAAATCAGTTTGGAGATTCCTCAGCAAACTAGGTCTAGAAGCCCTATTCAACCCAGCTATTCCCCTTCTGGATATTTTCCCAGAAGATCTAAAAACATCGTATCACAACAATGTATGTGCACCCATGTTTATAGCAGCACAGTTTATAATAGCTAAATCATGGAAGCAATCCAAATGTCTACCCACTGAGGACTGGATCAAAAAACTGTGGCATTTTTATATAATGGAATATTACTCAGCTATAAAGAAAGACAATCTTGAGGATTTATAGGTAAATGGTCACAACTAGAGGCCATACTCATAAGTGAGATAAATCAGATGTGCATGAGTAAGCAGAGTATTGTATCACTGGTATAGGAACCTGAAAGTGTGAATATAGATTAGGAGGTAGGATAAACAGTGTGAAATGAAAGGAAACTGCTGGAAAGTAGGGAGCAGCTGGGATGGGGGAGGGAGAAAAGGAAGAAGGGGATAATTATGTATGTATGTATGTATGTAGGTGCAGGATGGCAAACATAGTTGTACTACTGACTTCTCTCACTTTTCTGTAAGGAACAGTTAATGATTAGTTATTTGATCAGTCTAGCATGTCTATATTTGTTTTCTTGAACATACACTTCAAAGTTGTCAATATGTAATACAACAGCTATTGTTAATTCCCTGTTACTTTCTCTGTAATCCAGCTTTGATTGTACTGTTCTTGTGCTACTTTGTAAGTGGCTGTCTGTTTGTTAATATGTTTTTGTTCTTTTACTTTTAAAATAAAAAAAGAAAAACTATTCAGTGAAAGAGCAGCAAAAAACTTCCTAAATCTTGGAAAAGATATAGACATCCAGATACAGTGGGTAGAGTATATAGAGCCCCAAGCGGGCACGCCCAGGAAAGAACTTCCAGATATTGTAGATAACATGCCAGGAGTGCACAACAAGGGCAGAATAATGCAACCTGCAAGAAAGCAATGCCAAGTCACTCAGAAGGGCAAATCCACCAGCATCATGTCAAATTTCTCTGCACAAACCCAAAAGAGAGAGCATGAAGTTATATATTTCAAGCCCTGGAAAAAAGAACCTGCCAATCTAGATTACTATGTCCTTCAAAATGCTTCTTCAGAATCTAAAAAGAAATAAAGACCTTCCAGATAAGCATAAAGTAAAGGAATTCATAATCACTACATTAGAAGACACTAAAGGAAGTCTACATACAGATAAAGAAGAGTATTTAAGCCAATGAAAATCATAAAAAAATCAAAATTAGAAAACAACAAAATGACAGGACTTCATGCATACCTTTCTATAATAACTCTAAACACAAATGGTCTCACTTCTCTTATTGAAAGACATAGGCTGAGAGGATTTAAAAAATAGGACACAACTCTGCTGCCTGAGTTGTACGTCTTACAGCAAAGACACAGACTGAAGAGGGTTGAAATGATACTCCATGTGGATGAAATCTGAGAGCTATAGCTATATTCTTACCTGACAAAGCAACCTTTAAGACAAAATTAGGTGAGACAAAGGCTACCGCACACTGGTAAAGGGAACAACTCGCCAAGAAGGTACGATTGTGAATGCACACTAGACAATCCACCAACAGGTACAGCAATCCTAAACGTGCACTGGACATGACTACACTCAATTTAATAAAACAAACCTTCCTCAGCACAAGAATGCAGTTGCCCCAGTACAGTAACAGTGATTTCAATACTCCACTGTCACTGATGATCATTCAACTAAAAAGGCCAAAGAAGAAAATTGTAATTAAACTCCACCATAGAGCAAATGGACTTAAACAACACTTACACAACATTCTGTCCAACAACTGCAAATACAGCACCTGGAAATTTCTCCAAAATAGGCCATATTAAGGCCATAAAGAAAGTTTTAATAAGTACAAAAATGAAATAATTTCTTACATTTTATTAGACTATAATGAGATAAAACAAGAAATAGAGAAGATATAGAAACTATACAAACACATAGAGATCAAATAATTCACTTGTGAGTGATCACTAGGTTACTGAAGAAATCAGGCAGAAAAATTTCAAATCCCTAAAATTAAATGAAAATGAGTGTATAAAATACCAGCACCTCTGGGATACAGAAAATGTAGTTCTAAGAGGGCAGTTTATAACTACGAGTACATACATTATCACTCAGCAATCTAACATAAGTCACCCAGTATACATACAAGGTCTTAGGAAAACAAGAACAAACCAAAATCAAACCTAACAGAAGGAAGGAAATAATAAATACCAGAACTGAAATTAGTGAACTAAGGACTAGAAAAATAACACAAAAGGCCAATTAATAAAAGACTTGGATCTTTGAAAAGATAAGCAAGATTGACAAATCCCTAGCAAAACCAAAAAACAGAGATAAACAATTAAAGACAAAAATGGGGATGTTACAACAGATATGACTGAAACCCAGGAGGATCATTAGTGACTATTTTGATAGCCAATAATCGAATAAATTGGAGAATCTAGAAGACATGTATAAATTTTGAGACAATCATGACTCACCAAAATTGAACCAAGAAGATATTTTAAAATATCTGAACACATTAATAACAAGGAATGATATTCAAGCAGTAATGAAAAGTTTCCCCCACCCAAAAAAAAAAAAACAGGGACCAGATGAATTTATTGCTGAATTTTACCTGACCTTTACAGCACTAATACCAATGCTCTTCAAACTATTCCATGATCAGGAAAGAAAAGGAATTCTTCTGAATTCATATTATGAGGCCAAGTCACCGTGATACCAAAGTCACTTAATGACACAAGAAAACTATACACCAATATCCTTGATGCACATAGATATAAAACTCTTTCATATAACACTTGCAAAAAGAACTCAGCAACACCTTAGAAAGATCATATAGGATGATCCAGTGTGTTTTATTCCAGGGACATGAGGATGGTTGAACATATGGAAATCAATAAGTGTAAGACACGACATAAACAGAATTAAGGATAAAAATTACATCATTGTCTCAACAGTGGCAGAAAAAGCCTTCAATAAAACTAAATACTCCTTCATGAAAAAAGTCCTTAAACACTAGATATAGAGGCATCCTGCATCACACTAAGCTATGCTCTGAATCTCAGTAAAGGAGCCAAAAACACACATTAGAGAAAAATGACTCTTAACAAATGTTGCTGGGGATAGTGGATATTCAGACATAGAAGTTTCAAACTAGACCCCTATCTCTCACCCTATACAAAGATCAAGTAAAAATGGATCAAAGACCAATGTATGAGATCTCAAACTTTGAAAATGCTAGAAGAAAACATAATGGAAATTAAGTCATAGCCACAGGCAAAGTCTTCCTGAACAAGGCTCCAACCGCACAGAAAATGATAACAGAAGTCAGCATATGTGACTCCCTCAAACTAGAAAGTTTCTGCACAGCAAAGAAAACAACCGACAGAGTGAATAGAGAGTTTCAACATGGGAGAAAATCTTTTCCAGCTATTATTCCAACAGAGGACTAATATCTACACCTCATAAAGAATTCAAAAAAAACCTTAACATCACAAAAAAATATGCCAATCAAAACATGGGCAAATGGCCAGGCATGATAGTGGCACACACCTGTGATCCTAGCACTCGGGAGGCAGAGGCAGGAGGATTGTTGCAACTTCAAGACCAGCCTGGGCTACAAAGTGAGCTCAAGGTCAGCCTGACTCTGTCTCAGAAAAGACCAAAAAATTTAAAAATAATAAATAAATAAATGGATAAATGAAGTAATCACACATTTCTCTTAAGAAATACAAATGGCCAATAAGTATGTGAAAAAATGTCTAACATCTTAGCCATTAGGGAAATGCAAATGAAAACTGCACTGAGATTCCACTGCACCCCAATCTGAATTGTTTTTATCAAGAAAACAAAAAATAACAAATGCTGGTGAGAAGGCAGAGGAAAGGAAATCTTTATACACTGTTGATAGGAATGTAAATTAATACAGCTACAATGGAAATTAGTATGGAGTTTCCTCAACAAGCTAAAACTAGAACTGCCTTATGACCTGCATACACCAATCCTTGGTTGTAGGGATACCTGCATACTTATGTTTATTGTGGCACAATTCTCAACAGCTAAGATAAAGAGCCAGCCTAGCTGTCCACCAGTGGACCAATGGATAAAGAAAATGCAGTGTACTCTTCAAAACAATACACTTACTTTCTGACTATGCAAAAGCCCTCACAGTCCCTGACACTTAATATCTAATCTTGTAAATACTGAGAGTTTGTAAAGGTTACCTTGAAAGGTTGTATTCATAAGGCATGCTAGTTTAGGCACACTAGGCATATTAGCTACAAACATCTTGCACATTCCCTCTAGTCGATATAGTTGACTAAATCTAAAACTGCAGTTTTCATATTCATCATCCTACAATAATGGAAGCACCTTTAAATTGGCCTGCTGGTTCTAAAAATATACTATAAATCACTGTTAAACAAAAAAGATGAAAAAATTTTAGTCTTGTGCTAATACACACCAGAGTAAACACTACAGAATAAGTTCACAAAAATGACAGGAGAATAAGGTATAACCATCCCCACACAGGTTCACTGAGCATATACTTTGAAATTCTTAATAAATTTTCATTTTATTTTAAGTAATCATACTTGAGCAAGAAACAATTCTTTCAGCTGATTTTGCCCATTTTTTGGCACCATACCCTCTAAGAATACAGCAAATAGTTAACATTTTATGCCAAAGTAAGATGGTTGCAATAAAATAGTTTTAATCAAGCAGATCATTTCAATTTGACTCCTTTCTTTGTAAACACAATTTACTAAATATAACAACACTCTAGATATCATTTTAACAGGACATTTCAATACCCTGGAATCCTTTATTGGGGCTTTTATGCATATCTCTTTTACTTCAGTTAATCCTATCTGTCATTTAAGTTAATTCAACTGTCTACAAATCTCATTTTTAATACAATCATGAAAGGTATGAAAGGTTTAACATTATTACGTCACATCAGGATTAACAGAAATGAATTACATCTAAAAAAAGTCAATGTTGCCACCTTAAGGTATAAAATCTGTTAAATCACAAATTAGTAAATTGCAGCATGATTCCAGCCCATTTGTTCATGTACTTTAAAGAGCACCAGCTCTTGAATTTGCATTTAAACCTACAGATAGTTTTACTTATCTCTTGCTTATTCAAATCAAGAAAAATCCTTTATTCTGAATGAGCTGGGGTAGTAGTCTCATTTACATTAATCCTATATAATCCTGTTTTTTTCCTTCAAAAGATATTGAGTATCTGATCCTGGCCCAAAAGTACAGGGTGACTCTTAAATTGTCTTAATATACATTTCTTCCAATTATAAAACATCTGCGAGTACTTACTATCTTTCCTTTTATAAATCTGTATAGTATTTTGGTATAAAGCCTTCAGTAGATTTTTGATGGTACCATATTTTTAAAACCAAGAACAATTTTGTATTGTATGTCAATAACAAAAAGAAATATTGCATTGTATGTCAATTTATTGACAAATGTCTAGTCTTAAAATAAGCCATATTTTATGGTAAATTATAATTATTAACATCTTGATTTGGGGTCCAATAAAATATCTCATAGAGTACATTATTCTGAACTTATATGTTGTCATATTATTGTTCTATGTTGTCACACATCGAATACTAGTATCCAATTACTGTAATTTGTAATCCTCTACCAATCCAATTCCGGTGCAGCAATCAATTTTTATTCTCCATTTTCTGATGTAGACAAACTGATCCAGAGGGGGGATAAGGGGATGGACGGAAACAAACAGCCCTTCTTGCAGATTGGCTGAGGGCAGATATGACAAAAACCTCCCCGATTTTTATCTCAGTAAAGAATCTGATTATGTTAAATAAAAAATAAATTAATAATTTAAGATAGTTGTCAAGACATAGGGACAAGCGTAATAAGAGGAACAAATTAACTTTCCAGGGAAATGTACCCACATAGATTTCTTTAATGGCTATAACAGAAAAGGAGGTTAATTCTACATGATACCTTTTTCAGTGTATGGCGCTTTACAAGCAAGTAAGCTCCCTCTTGAGAACGAATAGCATTCTTTACCTTGAAAGTGACACTCGGCCGTCCGTCCCTCTGCGACAGGGACACATGGACGCGCTGCCGCAGATGATGATGCCCACCGAGCTGCAAGGTCTGCTGCAGCTTCAGTCACCAGCGCCCCCGCCCAAACAGGGTCACCCTCAGAAGCCGTCTGCTGCTCCTTCCACATGATGAGCAAAACATTGACTTAGCACTTAACATTGTAAGGGGGGTTCAAATGTTTTCTAAGCCAATTTTTTAAAAATCTGGCCAGTCAAAACAGAGTTCTAGTGTACAAAACTTTCTGAAAAGAAGCTCCTCATATGCACAGGATTTACCTGTTTTTCATTTGTTTTGCTTTTTCTTGTGGTACTTGGACTCACAAACAGCATATTTGGTGAATACAATGCTAGCAAAGCAGAGTCAGCCCTTCCATCCACCCACTGAAACTTTATTCACAATTTGGTTGTCTGCAGTGGTGAATCAGAGCAAGGTGACTCAGTCAAGCTAATGAAAGAAAATTTGAAGCCTACATTTGCTTCACAGTATTTACCTTGGAAAAAAAAAGACATTAAGCTATTAAAACTTTCACAGGAGCTAGCCAAGTTGTAAAATAACACTCAGGATAACAGTACTGCATCATAATTTCTGTAATTGTTTTCTTAAAGCAGATGTCTAAGACGAGTTCCTGACAATATAAACAAAAGGGAGGAGAATGAGGTTTTAAACTATACCTCTTGAGAAGCCAATCTGAGAGTCTTACAGTCATCAGAATTCATTCAAGACGAAAGCAAGCGTGCACTTTAAAATATGACTTATTTCAGAACTGCAGATGGTACATATATATTCTTTTCATCCCAACTTTTGTGAACCTAATGCTTGCATAAGGACAATGGAAAGCAAGTAAAATTTACTTCATGCTGATCATTTTCCAAACAATGTACACAAGCAAAACATGGTGTCGCGGTAGATGGGAGAAGAACGCTAAGAGCGATAGGCTTCAAACTGTGCATCATGGTACCACAACACACCTACAATTAATGAAGAACTTATAGGTGCACTATAGAATGTTTTAACTTTACAAAAGAAACAACCATATACAACATCTGTTGGTCAGATGGCGAACTACAAACACAAATTAGTTCAGAGTGCCAGGACTACCTTCTGCTACATTCACATCTATGACATCACTATCTTTACAAAGCTGGATTTTCAATGGTTGTTAGATAAAAAGCAATCACACTAAAATGAACATGGAACAAGAAATGAGGATAGCAATGTCTAATCTGTTTGCAGTATTTGAAAAGTACACAGTGCCCGGGAGGTAAATATATCTTATTAGTAATAGTAATTATTAAAGTTGAAGTTAAAGTAGTGGGTTTTGCTTTCACTTTTATCTATTTTGAAGAGCTGCAAAGTTATTAGTATATAAATACTTAAGTTGTTTGGTTCCAACTAGGTAGCGAAGTGAACTGTTAGGTATTTCTTTAGGACCGGAGTCACAGTGAAAAAATACTGACATACTAACAGACATCATGGGCCAAGAAAATCTGAAAACATCTGGCACCAAGCCTTGCAACCTGATTACGCCTCTTTATACAGAACTAACAGAAATAAAAGCACTGGTTATATATAAAGGGAAAAAATAACAAAAGTGATGGAAATGTCCTTTTCTAATCAGTTCCTGAAGAATCTAGGACCACAGAAACAGAAGAGCTCTAGACTTACTCTGAGCAAAATCACTAGTCCCAGTGTCAATACCCAGTAACTTGGTGTCTTAAAATGAGTTTGCCCTCTTAAAAGGAAGCACATGAGAAGGAAGCAGGACACGCTGAGAAAAAAGTACATGCCAAAAGAGATTTGTTAGTAAGGTGGTAAAAACAAAACTAAACCTTTGCACTACTTCACACACAAGATTTTTTTTAATGTAAAAGCCAAAATTCATCTAAATGTAAGATTGCAAACTATAGGAGAAATTATTTTTTTAAATACCAAGATGTTCACTATTATCAATACTCTTGTGTTCTTTAAATGAATTAAAAGCAACTGAGTAGTTGCTGGGATATCTATGCAGAATTGTTTTACTAAAACTAGGTCAGACCAAAGAAAAACTTTGGTAAAACCAGAGTAACCTTGGTACACAACAGTAACTAACAATCCTAAGAACATTCTCTTCCTTTCTCTGCCACTAGCTGTATAACCTTTGAAATGTCATGAAATCTTACTGGTTCTCAGGTGTTCCAGACTTATATATTTTTGTGTCAGAGTGAAGAATGGTACATGATGATAGAATGAAAATTCTTTGAAAGCGTAAGATCTATAATCAAGACATTGCTATAGTCATCCAAAACAAACTTTTATTTTCATTCTCATATGAATTTTAGGAGCAGCCAAGCATGCTGGTAATGCAGTGTTGATACTCCTTATGTACACCCCGTACACGTTACACTCACATACACCACACCTGCAATACTTGGGCATAAACTCACTAGCACAGCAGTGACCTTGACATCAAAAAGGATCAAGGAAAATAATTGCTATTTTGATTTGATTGTTTAAAATTATTCTTGAATAATCAGTTGGGCATCAGATCTTTTGAATTAAATCCATAAAATGCTTCTTGAGGCTCAAAACTGTCACTAAGCTACTTCATTTATTATTGGAATGTTTTGCATTATTTAGGTCATTCCTAAGATTATTCTCAAATTTGTCAACTCTTTCCTGTTTTCTCTTGTTACCCTTGGCCTTACTCTCTTTCACTTGACCTTCTAAACAACCTAATTGATACCTCAAGCTCTCTCTTCTTCTCCTGTCACTTCCCTGCTCATCCTATTCATAATCTTCTCATTATCTCCATAAATACAGATGTGTGGCCATGTCACTGCTATGTTCAAAATCTGAACTCCACTACATCCTCACCATAAACTCTGTAATGTTTATTCTGCCATTAAAAGTCTTCAAAAACTCTCGCCACAATTTCCTTTGCAGTTTCACAATCTTGAACAGAGGAAACTTCTAAGCCAAATAGGGCTTTTCTCTGCTCCCTCAAAATAAATGGTATTTTCCTACCTTCTTGTTCATTTTCTTTCCTCAGAACAAGTGGAATGCCCACCCTCTCTACAGGTACCTGTTTAATTCAAATACTACTTACTACTTCCTTCATAAAGTCCTACTGAGAGTTAAAAAGCTGGAGTCCAGTCTTTTATTCCTTTGTGTGGTGGTGATGAACCCATGGCATATGTGAGCGTGTTTTCCTTTTAAGACAAAACATGTTGCTGTATGAACTGTTTTTTTCTAAACTAAACCTCAATGTTCAGGTTTAGTTGCAGTGTTGGTACTTTGTGGTAAATAAGTAGGTTTTGGGTTGCAGTTTGGCACTCGGTCCCTAAGAGGTTCGCCAGCACTGCCTTAGTGTCACCATAGCATGGCTGTTACACTTTGTTGGACCCTTACAGTCTGCTTTAAATATAGTATCTGTTTTCTCCTGCACTATGCAGTAGAGCTCATTAAGGGGAGAAGACTTGTCTTCTTCATCTTAATTTACCATACATAGCCTAAAAGAGTGCTCAGCAAAAAGAAAAAAAGACTGCCCTGAACATCAAAACCTCTGTAATGTGTCCTACATATGAAACATGAATTTAAATATGGAAACTCTTTATGCAAACAAAGTTCATCTAGAAAAGTCATAGCTTAGAAATGAATATGAATACTTGTCGATGACCTATGGATAGCAGTATTTGCCAGGCTGTGTGCCACCTCACATCAAGTGTCTTGTTTACGTCAATCACTGGCAATTGTTTTCAAAAGCCAAACAAAAAACACTTAAATAAACTGTATTTGTATCTTTTCACTTATTTTCAAAACTGCAAAAGTAACTTCTTTGGTAACCGTGTTTTATGACAAAACAAGTGTGTCTGCCTTTCCAAAACCTCTATTTCTTGAATTCAGTTCTTGAACATGTCACTCCTCAAAAGCTGGACAGAAAAATAAATTATCCAAGGCGTATTTTATTTATATCTTACCAGACCTAGACCTACCCTTTATCTTTAGACATTTAACAAAATTCCTATTTTTTTTTCTAAAGGCAAAGTCCTTCCAGCTGTACTAGTACTTTTCTCAGAAAAGGAGGAGTAGGAGAGGATGCTATTGATCTATCACATTTGCCAGATTCTGTTTTTCAGAGGACCAAAGAAGAGAAATAATATAAATAAACCTTCACTTCCCTTAGCTAGGGAAAAATCCAACTTATTAACTATGTCTTCTAAACTCTATTGAAAGCTAAACTTCCTAAAGAAAGCCGCATTTTCAAATTTCATGATTCATATTAATACTAATTTATCTGAATGTTGATGCAGTTTTCCCACATCAAGTTTGTAAAATATAAGACCCAGATTTTTTAAAAGTATCATGAAAACACAGACATAAATCACAGTAGAGAAATTAAGTCCACAGAATAAATGTAAATGTGGCATTGAGAACTGTGGGAGCACTTCTATCAAATTTTCAGGTTTTCCCCCAGGCACTTTCTAAGATAATTTTATTCCCACCAGCAAGCGTAAGTGAAGGCGAAATGTAATTTTTGCAGATTATATAATAGTTAAAACACTTTTTAGGAGAACTCTCCTACCCTAAGACCATGTCAATCCAAAGAAGCAGTTCTCTTGGCCAAAAGGATTTTTCATTCGAAGGCAATAGTGAGATTGCAGATGTCACCTGTTGATTGCAAGCATCCTGACCAGCAGCTCAGTTACTTTAAAGAGGCTCATAAAAATTCCTAGAGCAGTGAGGAGGGGAAAAAAATCAACCCAAGCAATTAGTTGAATGGAAAGGGTCACTGCCACAGTCATTTCATTTTAGAATCCTGGAAACCTGACAACATCATAAAATTGCATTTCCAAGATGAGAAGTTTCCTTCAATGCTTTCTGGAATTCATACTCCATCTGCATGGATCCAACTACTGGTCTTCTAATATTTAACTATTTTCTTTACTTTTTTTGTTGTTGAATTTGTATTCTGAGCTGAAGCCTACTCTGAGAAAAGTATTTAATATTTCTAATATAGATAAAACTGTTGACCTAATTTATCTCTCCTAAATTTTTCTTTTTTATTTTGTACCTGCTCCATAATCCTGGAATGTGGAGTGTTGAACACAGAAGGAATTTAGCATGTGTTGGGTGCCAGCTGTGGCGTCTTGTGTCATGTTCCCAGCTATCTGTTCTCACCCTTCACCATGTGATTTCCAATTCCCCCCAGCAGGTGGAATATATTTCTCTGTCCTATTGCCCGTCTTGGGTGTGTGGCCTGACCAACAGAATACGAGATAATATGACATATGCCGTATCTTTATGTAACTTGTAAGTGTACCTACATGGTTTAGTTCACTCTTTTATATCCCTGGATTCTTCTATGAGAATAGCATGTACATGACAGGAACGGATCCTAGTTCACAGATTGAAGATATATTTGGCCAAATACTGCCATAACTAGCTTGTAGATTCATGGCTGAGATGTATATGTTTGTTTGTTTTTTAAGCCACTGAGACTGGGATTCTTTGTGACTGCACCAATTGTGACACATACAGGAATTGGTAAGAGAAATCACAGTATGACACATAAGAACCTCAAAATCTTTCTGACTTATGACAAATATTTATTTCTCAATTCATACTACATGCTAGCAGAAGCAGGTCAACTTCTGTGTCTCTGTTACAGGCTGAGTCAGATTCAAGTCTGCGCCATCATTTCCTCTTTATGGAACCTGGGTTGAGGATACATTCCGTGTCTGAAACTGCCCTTCTCAAAACAGAGGACACCAGAGTGAGGGGTGTGATGAAAAACCCCGATGCTTCTAAAACCTGTTACTCAGAAATTACATGGTCATGACCCAAAGTCAGTAGGGAGGAAGAAGTGTACCTTGTCCATAGGAAGGAAGAAATAAGTGATTATGATCCATAGGACGATATTCCAGACATTATGTTCTACTCATTGTACTGGCTCTGCTTTACATAAGCTCTCACTTATACCTTGCACCAGCCCTGTAAGAAAATTATCATCCCCACCTTTTATAAAATTGAACCCCAGAGAAATAGAGCTTATCCAAAATTATTCAGAGGACGTGTGGAGAGAGAGCTGGGGGTCCAAGTACAGGACTGTGTGACTCTAGAGTACTAGCTCTTACCCCCATCAACACATGCTGCTTTTCCTTGTTGAGTTATTATAAGCATTAAGTTAACAGATGAGGTCTGATCTTGTATAAATTCCGTTTGACTATTTACTTCAGTAAATAATTTGTCTAAGTGAAACAGGAAAATTTAAGAGGAGTGGAAAGAAAAGAAACATATATGAAAATAAACATAGAAAGATAAGCAGGAATGAGCACAACAGTGAGAAGATACGTGAATGAGAACTCAAGGAACTGGAAAATAAGAGAAATTGATAGCACTTCTCTGGGCAAGAGCACTTCCAAAAATAGCTTGGCTCAAGGGAAAACTTTTTAGACTCTGATTTCACAGGCCATAAGAAACACTAGGGTATTTCCCTTTCCTTTAAAAAGTGCACAGCCAAGTTTTTGGCTTTGGGGTTTTGTTTTGTTTGCAGCCGCCTGAACGCTGCCATGTACTCACATAGTGTCTCTCTCTTCATGCTGGCAGTCTGTTAGCTTATGGGCATCAAGTACGTTTTAAAATCTAAAAACCATAGTGCATCCGGAGAGATGACGTTCAACATATTTAAAGAGTCATTTTTCACGAGTCACAACTTCAGGGTTCCAGACCATGATCTACTCTGCCTTCCAATTTCTACACTTTTAATTCTATTGAGATATTAACATGCTATGGTGGTAACGAAACATCTAAATTATTATGATTGATTTTTTAATTCAAGAAGTTAAAACATTCAACACATAATTATGCCAGCAGAAAACTGTCTAACAATAAGATAGGTTATCAGTAGAGCTATAGAAGCTCCATAGTACGTTAGCACTTGTAACAGAAAGTTGAAAGCAGACGTCCAAGTCGGATAGCCAGAATGCTACTCAAGAAAATGTCAACCTGTAAGTGGTTCAACCCACCACTACTCCTTAAGTCTTGTACAGTGTCCCATGCTATTTAATTTCAGTACAGTAGGATACTCTGCTACACCGTAACACAAATGTGAAAAAAGACAACAGGGAGAGATGACACAGACAGAGACAGAGAGACAGAGACAGGGTCAGGGTCGGGGTCAGGGTCAGGGTCAGGGACAGGGACAGGGTCAGGGACAGGGTCAGAGAGAGACAGGGAAAGGGACAGGGTCAGGGTCAGGGACAGGGTCAGGGTCAGGGTCAGAGAGAGACAGAGACAGGGACAGGGACAGGGTCAGGGTCGGGGTCAGGGTCAGGGACTGGGACAGACAGACAGAGACGGAGACAGGCAGAAACAGAGACAGACAGACAGAGAGAGACAGACAGAGAGAGAGAGAGAATTTTCCCAGGTAAGAGAAGATGCTGCGGCACTCAGAGTCTTTATAACTTGGGCCTGTTTTCCTCATCAGCCTTCACCTGTTTCTTCCCAAGTGTTGCTATTTTGCACTCATAATCTTCCAGCAATATGGCTAAGCTATGTTTAACTATGTCTTTGGATATTTTCCTGCAAATCAGAATGTCAAATTAATCAGATTAAATCAGAATGGAATCAACTGATGCATAAATAGTATATCTCCAAAATATTATCCTATTCATTCTCAAGAATCACTAAATTATTCCGATACCAAGACTGAGAGTTCACTGGTTCGATGAGCAAATAACCTACAGTGGAGAAAAATTTTACTAATGGAGTGTATGGTCATGCATGCCCCCACACAAACCATCAAAGTAAACCTGATCTATTACGTTCGTGTAGATGAAACGTATAGACACACATATTAAATATCAGGCGTGAAGCAGAGACGACCAGGTCACAACACAGACAGCCTAATCTAAGATACTTCTCTGGAAACCACACCAGACTTCTAATCCCAGGAACTAAGGAGAGACACAGGCAGAGAAGGGAAACAAAGGAAAGTGAGGTTTTGCAAGACAGCAAATGCCAATTAAAAATGCTAAGGCTAAGGGGGGGAAGTGCTGCTGAAAGCACCCTGCCACAATGCCCTCCACAGCATCCCTTTTAACATTTCAATATATTTTAATATTGCTTTTCAGCAAATTATTATACAGTATAAAAAAGTCCCCATCTGTTTGGGCTTCTTTTTTTTTTTTTTAGTATGTTTGCAGTACATATTATCTACCATGTATTTACATTCCTTGTGTGGAGCTGGTACATGTACAGAACACATCTTAGTTCCTTTTCTCATCCCCTCCCCCCTTCCTCTGTCTCCTCCTCTCTTCCCCTTTGAGACCTATCTCCCTCTTTCCTATCACCTCTCTTTTATTTATTTTGCTTTTTATTTATACTTTGGGTTTCTCGTATAAGAGAAATCACATGACATTTAAACTGTGTCTGATTTATTTCACTTAACATTATGGTTTTAAGGTGCTTCTATTTTCCTAAAAATGACTCATTTATCCTTCTTTATGGCAGAGTAGTACTCCATGGTGTATACATTCATTTATCTGTTGATGGAAATATAGGTTGCTTTCCAGAATTAGCTATAATGAATTCCACTGCTATAAACATACATATGAATGTTATCACTACAATATGATGCCTTAAACTCTCCCAAGATATGTAGAAGAGGAATGGCTGGGTTAAATGGAATTTCTAGCTTTAGTTTTGTGACGAATCTTCATACTGATTTCCATAGTGGGTGTACTAGTTTACATCCACACCAACAATATAAATGGGATTTTTTCCCCACACCTTACCAGCATTAGTTATTATTTGATTTCTTAAAGATAACCATTCTTTCTGGGGTAAGATAAAGTCTTAGTTTTTAATTTGCGTCTCTAATGGCCAGCAATGTTGAACATTCCTCATGTATTTGTTGGCCATTTGTACTTCTTCTGTGAAATATCTGTTCATTTCACTTGCCCGTTTTTTGGCTGAATTTTTTTATTATGGAGAAGTCTAATTTTCTGAGTATTTTATATATTCTAAATACTAGCTGTCTTGGTTACTTTTTTCTCATTGCTGAGACAAAATACCCAACACCCAAAATGAAGAAAGGAAAAGTTTATTTAGCTTACAGTTGTGGAGGTTTCAATCCATACTTGGCTGCTTCAGAGGCAGAGTGGCACATGGCAGAGGGCAAACTTCAGGGCAGCAGAGCACAGCAAAAACAACCAGAGCAAAAAGGAGGAATGGTAGCAAGCAGCCTCTTCTGTTCCCTTACATTGTAAACAGCCTACCCCCACCCAGGGGGCGTGTACCTCTCACATAACCTCCATGCCCTCCACTTCCACAGGCTCATGATGTATACAAAGTAAGCACCCTGGCTTCCTGGTGAGTTATTCAGCCAAACCTCTGGACTCCCCAAGTTGACACAGTGTATCAACCATAACACTAGCCATCTAACTGAGGAATAGCTAGCAAAAAAAATTTTCCCATTCTGCAGGCTGTCTTTTCACTCTGTTGGTTGGAATATTGTTTAAAGATAAGAAATAAGAATATATTCTAATTCAGCCTGAAATATTGAATTGTATGTGCCAGGCATTTTCACTTATGTCATAAATAATTTACCTGTGTTTGAGATAGATGATAGATAAATAGATCGATCGATCAACCCTATGGGATAAATATCAAATTCCTATTTAATTTTAAAAGAAAAAACTTAGGGTTAAGGTCATACAGCTGTTCAATATTGGACTTTGGATATAAATGCAGGTCTTCCGAGTGAAAAACCCACACTCTAAGCTGTGCTCCGCTGCAAAGCTTTTGCATAAGTCAGGAAAGAGCAGAGGGTAACATGAGAACTAAACCCACCTTCCTTTTTCAGTGTATGTACTTTTGAGGACTGATACTTCCATCATAACTGCTCTTAGCCTGGATCTTGCCAAAATGAAGAGTTATAAGATTTTTAGTATTTACTAATGTGAATTGACTCACATATTCTAATCATTTTTCTGGACTTCTTTTTATTTCTTTCTGGACATGCGGTAACAAAACCTGGTCTTCCAATTTGGCTACCGCATCATTTTGCTGAAAGACAAGATTATGCTATATTTAATTTAGAACATTTTTCCTCGTGATATCCAGTATTTATCCAGTATTTTTTTTTTTTGGTCAAATGCAGACAGGATTCTCTAAAGTAATTTTGCCTATTCTAGATAATATGTAGGAGTTAAACTTTGATGTCTATGTTTTAAATAAGAAAGAAAAGGGTAAATAGAAATTTCTTTTGTCGTTTTTCTTATTTACCTATCTCTGGTATCTTCTGTATCTTAGCCATCCTTTGTTAACATCTACTACCTGAAAATGCTTGGGCTTCTTATTACAATGAAACAGGAGAGATTTCTCTTCACATTACCTCTGCAGATTAAAAAAGAAGTGATTAGTTTTAGAACTAATCCCCAAAGAAACCTCTGTCACCACTACTCTCCTCAAGACAGGGTCTATTTATTCTTACTCTTAAATTCCTTCATACATTGTATGACCAAGAAATGAGACAAAACTAATAATTGGCTCATAATCTTGCAACTTTAAACTTATCTGCACTGGGCCCTAACTTCAGTGCTCTAAAATCAAAACACTTTGCTCTTTTCTGTAACAAGTGTTTCATACTGGTAACTAATGTACAAATGTATCTAACAATAAAACTCCTTAGCACACTAAATAATAAACCTATGGGTCATACAGTTCCCTTAGTCAAATCTCAACCACTGAATACTACTTAGAACATGCCCACTATATCATGATTCAGAATCTTTTAAATAGCATATATCTTAGAGTAAGTGAAAAACTTGCTGTATCAAACAGGCCTAGACATAACAGAAGCTTAAAATGAAGTACAGTCTCAATGATAAAATGGCAAAGTTCAAAAATATCCTGAATATCTTTTGAGGCATGATATGCCAAATGCCTTCAAGCACTGGAGCATGCAAAGCTGAATTAGAAATTACAAAGTCTTAAATTTACAAAATGTAATCACCCTTTACAGGTGAGATATTCTGTTTATTCTGTGTAGGAGCATTTCAATTTAAATTAAACTTTTGAATGTTTTGGTGATTGCTGCAATAAGTAGACAACAAGGGAAAGAGAACATTTCATCATGCTCAGCATATTAGGCATAATGTGAATGTCTGATAGAAGTATTTTTAAGAAAATGAAATCACTGAATTAAAATTTCATTTAATATTGATGTCCTGTATCATTCAAAAAAAAACCTAGACATAAAATTACAGATTGGCATCCATTTAAAACATAATTCTTAGCATACTGATAATATCCATTTGGCAAAAAAATCATAAAAATGTTCAACATAAATCAAAAGTATGTAATATCGGTACCTTGCAATGGAAACATAATAATTTAAGCTAAATGAATATATCTTTAATATTTTGGGCATAATTTAGCCTGGGAAACTGAGCAAGATCATAAGTGACTACAGCAGCTGAAAACCTGTTTATCTTTTTTGAAAAATTGAGTAAGGTGAAGAAATAATAGAAAGCTCGATGAAGAAGATTAAAATTTAAAAAGTTTTCATCCTGAGATCGTGAAACACGTGCTCTAACGTTTGCATTCGCGAGAAGGCAAAGGGGAGAAGCGAGCTTGAAGCCCCTCAGCCTCTGACTCCTGCTTGCTGCTCCTTTTCGGCAGCAGCGAGCGGCTGCCACATCTTTTACCCTAAGCTGCAGATGTCTGAAGTAAGGAAAATTTTAACAACAGTAGTATCCCCTCATTGCAAACATGTAATTTTGTCTTTAATGCAAGAATAAAATCTCTACTCTTTCATTTTGTCTCTTAGGCAGTATGTTTGAACACTGGAGACACGTAATAAGAGAATCCCCAGTATTCGGTAGGCTGAGGCAGGAGGTCACTTTGAGTTCAAGGCCAGTCTGGGCTAAATAGTGAATTCAAGGCCAGCCTGAACGGACAAGTTTAGACAGTGAGACTCTGTCTCAAAAAAAAAAAAAAAAAAAAAAATGGTACCTTAAATGGTAAAACGAAAGTGCCATATAAATGAATAATTATTCTATGTCATTTGACAATAAATTTGTTCAGTGTCATTTTTTAAAATAGTCTCCTACAAAATGCTTTATTTATAACTAATTAGATATCAAGAAAAAAATTACAAATAAGTAAAATGCATTTTTTCCAAAGATAACTTTGATGATTTGTTTTGTTTTGATCAAAGTACTGGAGATTAAGCTCAGAGCATTTGCACTAAGCAAACATTATTTTTTTCATTTTTAAACAGGGCCTCACTAAGATGCTAAGTTGCCCAGTCTGGGCAATTTATAATCCTCCTGCCTCAGCCTCCCAGAATGCTGGAATAATAGGCATGGGCCACTAAGCCTGGCTGATGACTAGCTTTTTTAAAAAAGAATCAATAAAATAATACTATGTATGTTGAACATACATTACTGTCCACTGAAACATAGTATAATAAATTGTGGAAAGGGTCAGGAAAACGTACAAAATTGGAAATTTAAATATTCATCGACTTAGAATTACTAATAGCCATTTTTGGCAATAACTTATTCACCATAACAAATTTTGAACACTATGCTAGATGGAGTTAATAGAACATAGCAGAAGCAATAAGTCCAACAAAATATACAGCCATACTGATCTTTTAATCTGCACATCAAATAACATTGGTTGGTGATACAGAAATCTTCATAGAAATAACCTGGGGAAGTTCTCTATCAATCAACAGATTCTTAAAACTGCACCTCACAGAATTATGAAAACTTTAAAAACCAACATCTTGGAACCTAAAGGAAATAATATACATAATACTGAGTTTGCTCTTAATGTTTTAAAGACCTAACCCTATGGGATCATATTTTTTCTGACTTTACTGAATTTACATTTCTTCTAGAATTCTTTCCTATCAATATAATAATTTTGAAATAGATGACTGCCAACTCCCCCCCCCAATTCTAAAGTAATGCATTTCTTTTTTTAAATTTCTAAGCCTTCATTGCATATTAATAAAACAAATCTCTGAATATACAGCAATGTAAAACTTTTCCAAATACGAAGTTCTGATAGCCAGGTTCAGTACGGAGGGGTGATGAGCACTGGTGCAGAGCGTTCTGCACCGAGAGACAGAATCAAGCATTCTGCAAAACCACCAACCGCAGGAATTGAAAAGATGGGACAAGCATAGCAGGTGATCCAAGAAAGGTGCAGCATGCAGCAGTCATTTAAATGCGATCCTGAAGCAGCCTGCAGATTTTACCGTGTGCCTTCAGCCCTGCTCATATGGCCCTATCTTTGTGATACCTATTCCTGTCCTCTTTCCATTCTCTGTGGAGTAATGCATTACTACAACCTTTGCAATATCAGAAATTTCCAACACACAAATGGACTTATTTTCAAAGTTCTTCAAATTTAGGATACACCTTCCCATAGAAACATTGATAACAATAATGGTTAGAATCCTACCCCAGTCCACTCACAGCTGAGTACTGAATTATATCATTCTAGTTTTCATAAGAAAATATGTACTCAGTTTTATTTGGGGATCCCAAGAACAATCTGTCCCTTTCTGACACTCAGAGCTCTATGATCGTAAGTAGGAAGATTTCACTAGTTCTGGCAGCAGCAGTTCCAAGTGTTAAGCATGAGATATTCACAAACCTTCATCTTACACACCTTCAACTGGAATTTTGAGACCACGCCCTTTTATCTGACCCACTGGACTTACATCAATAAGGCTACATACATACTACTAATAACCATGTGATTCCTCAGAGTGAAAGGTTTCTGCAGAAGTTTTCAGCTGAATATTCACTAGTTAAGGACTATCTTTAAACTACAATTGGAGATATATCAAAGAGTGCTTTTACAATACAGTAATTTCACAATGATAGAATTTGACCTGCATATTGAAGGACAATAGAACATTAGTTTTTTTTAGTTTGAGACACCGGTGTTGAGTCACTGAAAATGTCATCACTAGAATCTTGTACATAGAAGAATTTGACCTGCATATTGAAGGACAATAGAACATTAGTTTTTTTTAGTTTGAGACACCGGTGTTGAGTCACTGAAAATGTCATCACTAGAATCTTGTACATAGAAAAAAAGCATTTTGCAAGCATTGAAAATGTCTAGCACATGACGGCGTCTTTAAACTTATCTAAACTTATCTGTAAAATTCATGAAGTTCTTCAGCTGGTGGATGACTCTCTAGGTAAATCCAGGGTTAGGAGGGAAGCTATTATTTATTCCTTTGCTCCAAGACTGAAATGAGCAAAACTGCTTATTCTTTCTGTTTCTTTTTGAAGCATGATTACGGCCTTCAAATTTTTGGTCTTAAAGGATAAATTATTTACATTTCCACAAATGCAACAGTTGGGAATACCGAAATCCAGGCACTGGTTGTAATGCAAGCCTTCGCAGTTGCAAAAACTGACAAGCTATGATTGAGGAAATCGTTTATTTCACCATGCAGGAGGCTGGTAGATGAGCCTATACCCAAGCAACAAGTCTCCCTGAAAATGGCATTAGGAGTCAGTCATCTGCTAATATCCTCGTTTTTCAAAATATTTGGTTAAACAGGTTGTTTTATTACTTTTGTCTAGGACCTGATCCAAAAATCTTTCAATTTCTTTGACTTAACTTTGCAAAGGTTATTTTCCATCTTGCTGTACATTGCTATTCTCCAGATCACCTTCACATTAGGGGACTATTATCAACTGTGAAAACACAACAAGTGAGTCACCTCAAAGGTCACATTAGCTATGTTCACAGGCCCAGACACAAGGTTTTCATTATCCTTAATAAAAATAGAAGCTAGTAATAAAAACCCATCATGGATATAACATCTCTTGCTATTCCTATATAATAACTTCACAAAGTAGAATGTACCATTCCCAAATTCTGCTATAGTAGCATGTTTATTTCAAAGCATTAATTATAAAAATAATGGTACAAATCATGATTTCACAGACAAATTTCTATAGCAATTATATAAATTGTTGAACTGTGGATTCACAGACACCTCCCAAAATAAACCTAGTCTACAGAATTTAGCAAGATAGTACTTTAATCAATAATGTGACTAAGTATTTTTAATAACTCCACTTATTAATGAAATAGCAAATCAAGATTACTTCAGAATTAGCTATGCAGCTCTATTTTATTTCTGTTGAGCTAAAACAGAAATATTATTCAATACTAACATAGCATGAATAAAAACACTTCTGACACACCAAATGCTCTGCACCTTTAGAATTTAAAAGTTTGTTTAACAAACATTTTATTTTGAAGACATGATCACTGTAGTGGCCTGTTTTCTCTTCCAACCTCAGAGACCAGTAATTGTCAAATGATATACAAAAGTTATATTCCTCATAGTTATTATTCATTTTCAAATCAAGAACAGTTCTTTCTCTCTCTCCCTCTTTCTCTCCCTCCCTCTCATTCCCCACACCCCCTCTCTCTATTTTTTTAAATAAGCTAGGTAGAAATATTGACTGGGCAGCTATTAACACACCAGGCAATATACATTATTAAGAAACTCTTTATATGTTCTTAATTTTTAATTTTAAAAATTAAAAAACTAACAAAACAACAATAAACACAAAATCAAAACACAAAAATGATACATTCCTCAAAACAAAATGATAGAAATTAACAATGGTTGCTATATTACATGCTATTATCTTCAATGAATTTGCTCAGTCTTCCAGATATAAGACTGTAAGATTGATCAAACAATCAAAGACAATGACATGTAATTAAAAAATAGCATTGGAAAGGATGCAGAGCTTAACCATACAAGATGGTGGAAGTTCAACAATGGCTCTTATACTGCATAATCTTGTTTTAAATGGCATTTCTTTCAGCAGGCTGTTCCCCTTTACTAACCTTGAAAATGAACGCAACTAACTAATACTAAAATGAGGAAACAATTTTCTAGGAATATATTTACTATTTAGAACTATATTGAACACAATATTGTTCAAGTTTAACTGCAATATAATTTTAGAGGTTAACAATACCAACAATTTGAGTCTCTATTTAAAATGTGTATAACAATTATGTGGGCCATTTTTGTTTCTAAACTAATAAAAATACCAGCTCAATTTCCTTGCAGTTTTCAGTACTGATAGTCCCAATCACGACATCAAAGGTCTAAGAGGAAAATGTTTGCTAGCTAACATGCAAGTTTCATAGGACCACAACTCTTTATTAAGTTTAATATACCTAGCCCAAGCTACAGACAACCTTCAAAGATTTTCAACTTTAGTATATCCAGGCATAAATGGATATTAAATTATATAAATATTTTATACCCTCAAATGTCATGATATAATCCCTTCAAAATTTTTTCACATAATATTACAAAAAGTGATTGTGTTTAGGATAATAACAGTTCACACATCACCTAGCAAGTGGCATGTACTTTTCTAAACAGTAGAAAGACAGTAGATAGATAGATAGATAGATTTCTTAATATTTACAACAACTTTATTATTATTACCTTCATTTCAGAAATTAGGAAATTGGAATGGAGACTTTTAAGGTTGTATTTCCTCTTTCATAGGCCAGAAATACCTTTCATCTACTCCATTAGAACTACAAGCTGTTAATATTGAAATTTTAAAAGTTCTTAAAATTGTGGATATTTACTGTGTCATTACAGTAGCATTTGCTTGAAAATGGCAGAACATTATCATTAATAACTAGCTACCATTAAGGATTATGCAACTTCTAAAGTAAACCTAATAAAGAAAAGGTGTTTAAATTCATCCAGGCACCATACAAGAACTAAGATGCTCTCCTCCTCATTCTACACCAATGGAAGTTCGATTCTCCTTTTTTTGATGCAGTGATTCACTTCTACTTCTGACCACAAAGCAACAAGAACTGGACTTACCTTCATGCTTTTAGACAAGAGATGAGAAAACACGGCTTGGGGAAACTGAGCAATAGGTAGTGTGGGACTGTAATCCCTAAGGAAAGTGGAAGGAATCAGGGGAGCCTACAATTGCTCCTGAAGTCTTCAGGACACTGAAGAGACAGTGTGAGTGGAGAAAGACAGCTGAGTGAAGGAAGCAAATATTGAAGGCTGGAAAGACCATGAAGACTAGAACTGTTAGGGAAAAGCACTAAAACTAGGACAGTTGGATAGAGAAAGTACCTCAGAGATCTCTGTCATTGGCTGACTTGATATCTGTACATTGGCTAAAAGAATTACCCTCATCTAGAAAAACAATGTTTAAAAAGCAGTGTGCTAAAAAATTTATGAGCTACTCCTTTGGGACAGGGAAGGAGCTCGGCCCAGGCAAGTGGCATCTGAGTGGCCCATCTCTGTGAAACTCTCCTTTGGCAGGGAAGGCCTGTGGCACAGTGAGCAGTGCATTCTCTGTGGAACTCTCCATTGGCAAGTGAGGCCTGCACTTGCACTCTGCCCTGCTCTTTTGGGACAGGGAAGGAGCTCTGCCCAGGGAAGTGACACCTGTGTGGCCCATCTCTGTGGACCTCTCCATTGGTGGGTGAAGCCTGCTGTGTGGGAGCAGCCCTGGGCTTTGTGGCCCCCTAGATTGGGAGGTGAGGCCTGAGGATCCCAGAGAAGCGACCCTGTCTGGCAACCATGGGATCCAAGCCTGAGACCCGCATACTTTCCATCCATGGCCTGGAGACCCTGGTAGCTAAAGCCAGCATTCCCCACCATCACAGTTGTGGTCTAAGCAGTATACCCCAGCAATTGCCTGGGGATCCTGGGCCCAGTGGTCCATGGCCTGCTACCATCTTGGGATAAGTTTGATATCCAGGTAAACTAGGGTCCCTAGTGTACTTCAGTGAGCTGCCTGGGTAGCTTGTAGCTCAGAACTTTTCATTTGACATCCAAAATGACAAGACATAGGAGCAAAATGC
The DNA here is from genome assembly GCA_004027595.1 of Dinomys branickii. NCBI lineage: Eukaryota > Metazoa > Chordata > Mammalia > Rodentia > Dinomyidae > Dinomys > Dinomys branickii. The sequence goes on along the minus strand of PVLD010007187.1, from coordinate 45,054 downwards.
AGTCTCAGAACTCAGCTCCACCCAGAACAAATCCAGGAGACACTGACATATGAGAACTTGGAAGACACATACCTGAAATCTCTGAAATGATTGCATCTGAAGTAAAGAAACAACTCCATCAGGCCATTGACGAGATCAGATCAGAAATAATCTCTTAGGCAAAAAATGAAATGACAATAATAATGAAAGAAATGCTCCACACATCTAGAGAAGAAACAGATAAAAATATAGATGAACATAGGAAATGGAAGGAAACATTACATGAGCAATTTAGGAATAAATAGAACACATGAAACAGACTCAAAGAGAATCAAAACTTCCATTGAAAGCTTGCAAAACCACTTGAATGAAGCTGAAGATAGAATTTCAGATCTTAAAGACAGCATGGCAGCTAGCAATCATGAAAGGAAGGATCTCTTAAAATCATCAGTGATCCAGAAAAATCAATGCAACAGCTGCAAGACAAGGCAAAGAGAAATACTGTCCAAGGAACAGGAGTCAATGAAAGAGCAGGAGGCAACATAAATGACATAAAAAGAATATTTATAGAAATAATAGCAGAAAATTTCCCAAGCATGGAAAAAGATTCTGATGTATAGTATAGATAAATGAGGCATATAGAACTCCAAATAGCCATAGCCCAAGTAAAACCACACCCAGACATGTAAGAATAAAGATCTCAGATACCCAGCAAGAGAAGAGAGCATTAAAAGCTGCTAGAGAAAAGAAACAGATCACGCATAAAAGAAAGCCCATCAGAATCACAGCACACTTTTCAAAACAAACCATACAATTGAGAAGAGCTTGGAACAATGTATTACAGGTTCTGAGACAAAACAGCTTCCAACCAAGACTGATGTATCCTGCACAATTATCCTTCAAATTCAATGGAGAAATACAATATTTCCATGACAAACAACAACTGAAAGAACTTCATGTGTGCCATATCAACCTTAGAAAAGTGCTAAAAGATAGTCTAGACAGAGAAAAAAGAGGCCACAATCTCAAGAACAGCAATAGAAAGGAACCCTCAAGCAGAGCAAGCAATTAAACAGACAGCAAAAGTACAAAACCAGCAGCAAGTAAATAGCATGACAAGGATAAGCCAACATGTATCAGCTACAACCAGTACTGTAAGTGGCCTCAATTCACCAATCAAAAGAAACAGACTAGCAGAGTGGATTAGGAAGCAAAATCCAATGGTATATTGTATACTGGAAACACATTTTACTCAAAAGGAAATCCATAGACTGAAAGTCAAAGGATGGAAAACAATTCTCCATGCAACAGGTTCCCAGAAAAAAGTAGGGGTAGCTATTACGTTTGCAGACAATGTAACCTTCAAACCAAAAACAATCAGAAGACATAAAGAACATCACCACATAATAGTTAGGGGAAAACTGCAAGAAGAAGAGGTAAGTCAAATCTTAACAGACATGAAAAACCAAAAAATCAATAACACTATTGTCATAAGAGACCTAAATACCCCTTTGACGCAAAGAGACAGGTCAATGGGACAAAAACTTAGCAAAGAAATAACAGACTTGAATCAAGTGTGCAAACAAATGACTTTGTGGATGTATAGAGAGTGTTCCACCCCACAACATCAGAATACATATTTTTCTCAGTTGCACATGGCACATTCTCTAAAACAGACCATATTCTAGCCCATAGAGCATACCTACATGAATGCAAGAGAATTGAAATTATCCCATGCATATTATATGATCACACTGCAATGAATTTGGAAATTAATGACAAAAGGAACTCCAAAAACTCCATAAACACTTGGAAATTAAACAGCAACCTCCTGAACAACCAATGGGTCACAGAATAAATTAAAGAAGAACTTAAACCATACCTACAAACAAATGAAAATGCAGATACAATCTAGTGGAATCTGTGGGATGCAATGAAAGCAGTCCTCAGAGAGAAATTTATAGCGGTGAACTCATAAGGAAAACAGAAAGAGAACAAATAAATAGTCTACTGCTGCACCTCAAACTTTTAGAAAACGAACAACAAGTCAAGCCCAAAGCCCAAAGAAGGGAGATTATAAAGATCAGGGCAGAAATTAATGCATTGAGACAAAGAAAGCACTACAAAAAATAAATGAATCAAAGAGTTGGTTCTTTGAAAGAGGAAATAAAATTGATAAAGCCATAGCCAACCTTATCAAAAACAGAAAGGAAAAAACTCAAATTCATGCAATAAGTAATGAAAAGTATGAAATCACTACAGATCCTACAGAAATTCAAAAGATCATTAACACTTACTTTGAAAATCTTTACTCCCATAGTATAGAAAACTCAGAAAAAATGGACAGATTCCTAGATATGTACAAATTACCAAAGTTGAATCAAGAATATAAAAAAATCTTGAACAACCCAATATCAATTAATGAGATTGAAAATGTAATTAAAAACTTACCAACAAAGAAAAGCCCAGGCCCTGATGGATTCATAGCATAATTCTATAAAATATTCAGAGAATATTTAATGCCAACACTCCTCTTGAATGAAATTCAAAAGGAAGCAATTCTCCCTAACTCATTTCTGGAGGCAAGCATTATAGTGATACCAAAATCTGAGAAAAACCCAATGAAGAAATACAGAACTATAAGAAACCAATCTCTCTAATGAATATGGATGCAAAGATACTCAATAAAATACTAGCAAACAGAATACAGCAAATCATAAAGAAAATTATACACCATGACAAAGTTAGATTCATTCCAGGAATGCAGGGATTGTTCAATATACACAAATCAATTAATGTAATACACCACCACATCGATAGAGCCAAAGACAAAAACCCATGATCATCTCGATAGATGCGGAAAAAGTTTTTGACAAAGTCCAACATGAATTCAGGATAAAAACCCTAGAGAAAATAGGAATATATGGCCTTTACCTCAATCTGATCTAAGCCATCTATGACAAACCAACAGCCAACATCATATTAAATGGAAAAAAACTGAAAGCTTTCACTTTAAAGTCAGGAACAAGACAGGGATGACCACCGTCACCACTCCTATTCGACATAGCTCTGGAAGCATTAGCCAGAGCAATTAGACAAGAGAGAGAAATAAAAGGAATAAGGATAAGAAAAGAAGAAGTGAACTATCACTATTTGCAGATGACATGATACTTTACATAGAAGACCCCAAAAACTCCACAAGAAGACTCCTTGAACTAATTGACAAATTCAACAGTGTAGCTGGATACAAAGTCAACACCCCAAAATCAATAGGATTCCTACACACAAACAACAAACAGACTGAGAGAGAAATTAAGGAATCCATACCTTTCACAATAGCATCCAAGAAATTGAAATATTTAGGAATCAATCTAACAAAAGAAGTAAAAGATCTATTCAATGAAAACTACAGTACTCTGAAAAAAGAGATTGAAGAGGACTTCAGTAAATGGAAAAATATTCCTTGCTCATGGATAGGAAAAACCAACATTGTGAAAATGGCCACACTCCCAAAATTGTTGTACAAATTCAATGCAATTCCCATTAAAATACCATCAGCATATCTCACAGATCTAGAGAAAACATTCCTTAAATTCATCTGGAACCAGAAGAGACCCAGAATACCAAAAGCAATCCTTGACAACAAAGAGGAGTCAGGTGGAATCACAATCCCTGACCTGAAATTATACTACAGAGCTACTCTAATAAAATGAACCTGGTACTGGCTAAAAACAGACCTGAGGATCAATGCAACAGACTGGAAGATGCAGCTACAACCACAAACACACTCAGCTACCTAATCTTTGACAAAGGGGCCAAACAAGCTCACTGGAAGAAAGATAGCCTCTTTAATAAATGGTGCTGGAAAAATTGGCTTGCCACTTGCCAAAGACTGAAAATAGACCCAAGTCTATCACAATGCACCAAACTCAAGTCAAAATGGATCACAGATCTCAATATTAAAACAGAAACACTACATCTATTGGAAGAGAAAGTAAGTAAAAATCTTCAAGACACAGGAATAAGCAGAGAGTTCATCAACAAAAACCAAACCACAAGGGAAATACTGCAAAGAATCAACAACTGGGACCTTATCTTACTGAAAAGTTTTGCATATCTAAAGAAATCACCAGCAGAGTAAAAAGAAAACCTACAAATTGGGAAAAAATCTTAGCTGGCTGTCCCTCAGACAAAGGTCTTCTATCTAGAACATATAAAGAATTAAAAACCATCAACCTCCCCAAATTCAAAGACCCAATATGAAAATGGGCATCTGAGATGAATACACACTTCTCAGATAAAGAAATACAAATGGCAAATAGATACACGAGAAACTGTTCAACATCATTAGTCATTCGAGAAATGCAAATGAAAACAACATTGAGATTTCATCTCACCCCAGTAAGAATGGCTAGCATTAAGAAATCAACCAATAACAAGTGCTGGTGAGGCTGTAGAGAAATAGGAACTCTTCTCTACTTGCTGGTGGAAATGTAGACTGGTGAAACCACTGTGGAAATTAGTTTGGAGACTCCTCGGCAAACTAGGCCTAGAGGTCCCATTCAACCCAGCTATTCCCCTTCTGGGTATTTTCCCAGAAGATCTGAAAACAGCATATCACTGTGATATATGTGCACCCATGTTTACAGCAGCACAATTTGTAATAGCTAAATAATGGAAGCAACCCAAATGTCCATCCACTGAAGACTGGATAAAAAAACTGTGGCATTTTTATATAATGGAATATTACTCAGCTATAAAGACAAACTTGAAGCTTTTATAGGTAAATGGTCACAACTAGAGACCATACTCATAAGTGATATAAATCAGATATGCATGTGTAAGGAACGTATTGTATCACTAGTGTAATAAGAACCTGAAAGTGTGAATATAAATTAGGAGGTATGACAAACATTGTGCAATGAAAGGAAACTGCTCAAAAGTAAAGAGCAACTGGGATGAGGGGAAAGGTAGAAGGAAGAAAGGGATAATTATGTTTGTATGTATATGCAGGATAGCTGACATAGTGTACTACTGACTTTTGTCCTTTTATTGTAAGGAACTGTTAATGATTAGTTGTTTGATCAACCTTGCATGTCTATATTTGTTTTCCTGAGTATACACTCTGAAGTTATCAATATGTAATACAACTATTGTTGATTCCCTGTCATCTTGTCTGTAATTCAGTTTTGCTTGTACTATTCTTGTGCTACTTTGTAAATGGCTGGCTGTTTGTTAATACGTTTTTGTTCTTTTACTTTTAAAATAAAAAAATTTTAAATGTATTAACCTCACATACAACTAACAATACTTCATGCTTCTACCAGTCACACTGAAAAGACCTCAAAATACTTGGACATTGAGGAAAGCCAGGACAAAGATCTCCCAGTATGCACTGCCTCACTAAGAAAACTTACAGAGAAGCCTCACTAATGGACTCCATGTAGCTTAACAATGTGTCAGCATTATTCACAGGAATAAAATAAAATGTAGTACTTAAGATCGTAAAATTCACAGCACTCATCATCCAATCAGAAGGTTTAATAAAATACAGCTGAAAGAAATTTTAAAAGATCTAAATAAGCACAAAGAAAAAAGGAAGACTTCATACTGTTAAAACAGCAATTCTTCTCAATGGATCTATGAGTCAATGTAATACCAAAATTTAAGGGCCATGTTGAAATGACTATAGATAACAGTAACATGCCATGCATTTCAAAAAGCTAGAAGAAAGGATTATGAAGTGTTTTTGCCATAAAGAAATGTTTGAGGGGATAAATATGATTTACATGATTTAAACATTATTCACTGTACACATGTAACAAAACATTACATGGTACCCCACTAATATGTACAATTTTTATGTTTTCATGTATATGTTTAAAATAATCATTATAAAAACCAATGGGCATTTGTTAAAGAAACAAAAAGACTCACTGTAAAATTCATGTAAATTTCAAAGTGCCTTGAGTAGCCCAAACAATCTTGGAAAAGACCTATGCTAGAGGATTGACACTTTCACATTTCAAAATTACCGCCAAGTTACAGTAGTCAAATCAGGGTGGCACTAGTACAAGGACAGACATAGAGATGAAGACAGTAGACAGAAGATTCCAGAAGGGCACCCCAGCTTCTGTGCTACCCCAGTTGCCTGATTTTTACAGGCACTGCTGGAACACTCAATGAGGAAAGAGTCGTCTTTTCAACAAAAGCTTCTAAGGAAATTGGACATCCACATACAAAAGATCCTTACCTCACACTATATTCAAAAAAGCAGTTCAAAATATATCAAAGTTCTAAGCACAAGAATTAAAACTACAGAACTCTAAAAGAAAGCATATGAGTAAGTCACGGCACCTTGCATTTGCAATGGTTTCTTAGATATAACGCCAAAAGCACACGTAACAAAAGAAAAATATATGCACTGGATGCCTTAAAACCTAAAATTTTCTTGTATCAAGTGACACTATTCTGTTTTCTGTGTGTGTTGGGGGTTTTTTTGGGTGTTTTGTACCAGGAATCAAACTCAGGACCTTGCGCTTGCCAGGCAGGCGCTTGTGCTACTGAGCTATGTTCCCGGCCTTTAAATGTCACTTTTTTTATATCAGGAATGGAACTCAGGACCTTGAGTTTGCCAGGATGTGACACTATCCTGAAAGTGAAAACATTCTCACAAAATGTAGAGAATATTTGCAAATCAAGTACCTAAAAAGTGCTTATAAATGCATGAAGAACTCTTACAACTCAACAATGAAAAACTGAAATAAAAAATTTTTAAAGAACAAAAGATTGAAATAGTCATTTCCCAAAGAAAATATACAACTGGCCAACAAGTACATGAAAGATGCTTAACATCTTAAGAACATATAAGTGAAAACCCCTTATGTACCACTTGTTACCCACTAGGATAGAAATTGGAATGCTCACACATCACTGGTGAAAATGTAAAAGACCTCCTTGAGAAACAATTTTGTACATCCTCAAAAAGTTAAACATGAAATTACAGCAATCTACTTCTAGGTATTTTATCAAAGAATTAAAAGTAAGTCTTCAAACAAATGTACATAAATGTTCATACCATCATTGTTTATAGTAACTAAGAGGTAGATAACCCATTTCTGCCAGCAGATGACTACATAAATAAAACTGAGGTATAGCTATTTAATAGAATGTTATTGACCTATAAAAATAAAGTGCTGGTACATGGTACAATGTGGATGAGCCTAGAAATCATACCAAGCAAAAAAATCTAGAAACAAATGCTACATATTTGTGTGATTCCATTTATATGAAATTTCTAACATGTAAATGAACAGAGACAGAATGATCAGTTTTTTCCAGTGGCTAAAAGGGATTGAAAAATGACATGATTTCTTTAAAAGTGCATGTATGGGGGTCTTACTTGGTTTAGTTTTGAAGTTTTTGTTTTGTTTTGTAAATCAAAAAATCTATTTTCACGGGGAAGTTTTTATACTTTGTCAAGGTACCATGAATGAACACGGTAATCTAGAATTTGTCTCTGAGAAAAAGTAATATGAGTCATCATACTCTATTTTCCTAACTCAGGAAAGTAGAATCATGTTGCTAAAGCATATGCAAGCTATTTTTATTATGATTCTTAAGTGTGAGTTGAACATTAGAAAAGCAAGTAACAACAACAATTTAAGCCAGGTATGGTGGTGCACTCCTGTCATACCAGCACTCATGAAGCTGAGGCTGAGGCAGGATTACCAGCCTTGAGTACATAATGAGGTCAAGGCCAGCGTGAACCACCTAGTGAGATTCTGTCTCAAAGTGAAAAAAGAAAAATCAATTTAAAACTGTCACTACTTTGAAATTATCTTTTACCTCTTCTTATGATAGGTTAAGATTGAGACTTAATTCTTTCACTTATACGCTGTTAAAGAGGTGAATTACTGGAATATTGTAAAAGTCTGAGTTGTAAATTTTTATTTAATTTCCTTTTTAAAGATAGCTAGTTATAAAAGAAGAAAAGTTAACTATTCTCAGAAAAAATTAAAAATCTGGTATAAAATGCAAATTTATGTTGCAGGATGCTTCCTAAATCTTTGATAGTTTCAATTTTAAAACTATCAACAGTACAATTTATTACATACTTGGAAATTCCAGGGTATACACATGAATGGTCAATTTGTCAATGAGTTGATTGCCATACTATGACTATCACTTTTTAGTAGATAATTTCAAATAGAAAAATTAATTATTGAAAAGGTCAAGTAAATAAGGCTCCAAGTTTGTATAAGTAGTATCGTGCATCTTTTTTCTTTAAATTAAGACCCATTTACCATGCTCTTTACTCCAGCTGATTGGAGCATAAAAATATGATAGATCACACTTTCTTTTATTTTCTTGTCCTCTGCTTCCTCTCCACTTTTCTTCATTAACTTCAAAATACATTAAGCCAATTTTGTAAATTATTTCCAGAAAAGACAGAGTTTTACAAAGAGTAACCCTTGGAGTAGGTTTGTATATAAACTTTTCCTTTTAAAATCTTATATTCAATTATAGGTTAACAACAATTATAACAATGTAGGAATTAATAGAAATAATTGTTAAGCAAAATGTGTTGTATATGTTAGCCAAATGTTGGTTAAAGTGAAAGAAACTAAGCCAATGAGTTTAGATATTCAAAAAATTAGTAAAATCAAATCTGAAAACTAATAGTAGACTTCAAAGTAATCTGATGTTCATATTTAATATCATTTAATTTTCATATACACTAATCATTGGAACTTTACTTATAGTATATCTGCATTTTTAAAAAACTATTCATTAAATTTTTGTTTCCTAGCAATAGCAGATCCACTGGACTCTATTCCTAAAAGGTCTCTTTCAGTCTGTAATGTCACTTCTAAATAAAGCTCTGCCTGAAGAAACTAATTTTTGAAAGTTCTGATGGCTGCCATCCAGTAGCCCATTACAAATTCCATTAGCCACACTAGTACCTCTGCTGGAGGATTAGTTTCATCTGAACATTCCAAGACCTCTTGAGCCATTCAGTATTTAAAGCTTCTTTGAACACAGTTTGAGGGACAAACAATGTTGTGAGAGCTAGTCTACTGCCAATAATTTTAGCCAACCTGGTGGCACCACCTCAGCTTGGAACCGTACCCATATCTTTGAGAACAAATCTCATCTCACTATCTGGAGTCATTAACCTTAAATCAACGCTGTAGTAAATTCTGCTCCTCCACTCAGCACCTGACCTTGAGCCAGCACAACACATACTAAAAAATGTCTAATAAATCATGATATGATGTTTTACATAAACATAGATAAGGCCGTCCCATCCTCTTAATAGTTTCACAGCATTCAGATCAGATCCCAAAGAAAAAGTAGTTTGGCCCTATAGACAATGAGTCCTTTCCTTTCTGTCCACTTGTCAAACTCAAAAATTTTTCCAAAAATTCCAGCATCAAAACACATGAGAAGGCGTTCACGATGCTGAGTTTGTTCAGAGTAAAAGTGTCGTGTCATTGTCGTCCTTTTCGATGGCCAGTGGGTACACGAGGAAGCTGCTAACGTGCCCTTTTTACCTCCTCCACATGGAGCCACATGAACTACAGGGACAGTCCCGTCTGGTGTAGCTCTTCTGTCCTGACAGGCAGAGCTGCTGTCTTTAAAAAGATTTTTTGCCATTTCCATATCCTCTTACTCTCCTACAGCATTCCTTCATCCACACTTTTATTTTGGAGGTGGTGAAGAGGTTGTGGAACTAGATAATATCTGTAAAACACTGTAGATGTACCAAATGTCATTGAATTACACACTAAAATTGCTGAAATGAGCTAGGTGTGGTGGCACATGCCTATAATCCCAACATTCTGTGAGGCTGAAGCAGAATTAAAAGTTGGAGTCCAGCCTGGACAACTTAGTGACTTAGTGAGACACTGCATTGAAAAATAAAAATAGGACTGGGGACGTAGCTCAATGCAGAGTCCCTGGGTTCAATCCCCAGTAGGGGAATCAAAAATTTTCTAATTGCTGAAATGATGAATTTATGTTGTGTGAATAATTTTTTTAAATCATAGGCTCACAAAGATGCAGAAAAATATGACTCATGATTAGAAAAAAATTCAGTCAATACAAACAGACCAAGAAGTGACAGAGATGATTAATAGAGAAGAAAGCTAAAAGATATTAAAAACTATGTTCCATATGTTCAAAAATGTAGAAAACATCAACATGCTAAGAAGAAAAATGTAAAATATAAAAAGACACAGATAAAACTTCTTGGATGGAAGAAAATAATATCAGAAATGAAAAACACATTGGAAGGGATTAACATTAGAACTTGAAGTCTAGCAATACAATTATCCAAGCAATACAAATTACTAAAGCACTGAGAGTAAAAAAAAAGCACAATAACAGGTGTCAATCAGTCTATAGATGAGTCCCAGAACAAAAGGAAAAAGTGAGGGAAGAATATTGCCAAAGCTAAAAAAAAGAAGAGAGAGAGAAAAGAATACAGCCAAACCTTTCTAAATTTTCATAAAACTATAGATGCATTCATCCAAGAACCTCAAAAAGCACAAGTTGAATAAGCCAAAGAAAGTCATAAAGAAGACATGGGTGTATCATAGCCCACATACTCCAAAAACAGTCAAAAGGAGACTGTTTTAGAAACAGTTGCCGAGGCAGCTAACACATATGATAATACACATACACGTGAGGCAGTGACAGGAATCAGAGCAGCACCCCCCCATTATAGGCTCTGTGAGCACAAAGGCTGTAAAGTAACATCTTCAAAACACTGAAGACATAAAAACCACCACCTTAGAATCCTAAAACCACCAAAACTACTTTTATAACATGAAAGCAAAACACAGATTTTTTTCAAACAAATGAAAGTATGGAGCAAATTCTTCTGCATCAGACCTATACCACATAAAATGTTAAAGGAATTTTTTCATGCAGGAAAACATAATGCTAGATGGAAATCTGGATTTACATTTAAACAATACTATATATGTTAACCATAAGGGAAACATGAACTGAAATGTTTCCCTGTTTTTAATTTCTACAAAAGATAGTTGTGAACAACTGAAGCTCCTTAGGCAAAGAAAAAACTAAGGGCCGTGGATGTAGCTCAGTGGTGCAGGGCCTGCCTGGAAAGTGCGAGGCCCTGAGTTGGATTCTTGGTACCAAAAATGAAAAAAAAAAAAAAGAACACTGACCAATCATGCACACCATCATACCCCTAAAAATGCAGCCAAAATGTATCACAGACCTAAATAGGCAATCTAAAACTTATAGGAAAAAAATATATGCAAAAAATTTTCCTAGCTTCGGGGAAATTCTATAAAGCATATACGAGAAAAGAAAAAAATGACAAATTGGACCTTATCAACATTAAAAATCTCTGCTCTTTGAAAGACACCGTTAAAATGAAGGGCTATGATGACACAGGGAGAAGATATAAAAGGATATGTCCTCTTGGCCAGAGGATATAAAATTTCAGTGAGGCACCAGTAGTAAATTTGAGAGCTCTATTACAGAACATGGTGAACTACACTTTAAAACAATGTGTTATATGTGTACTTGAAAACTGCAGAAAGAGTAGCTTTTAAGTGTTTTCACCACAAATAAGTATGGAAGGCAATGCATATATTATTTAGATTCAGACATCACATGATCTATACATATTTCAAAAAAGAAAATGGAAAAACAAGCCCATATACAGCAGATAAAAGACATATACAGAACCTATAAAAGTCTCCCAATTTAATAAAAAAATAACTTTTAACACATTGTTCCAAAGAGATAAACATGAGCCCATGAAAATAAGTACATGAAAAAATTCTCAGTCGCTGGTCATTAGGAAATGAGATTCTATTATAAGTCTCACTTTATAGCCCAGGCTGGAAACCTGTGTGTATCAGACACTGCATGCACTTACGTGATTTGGCAAGTAAAATGCAATTACTGGTAATTTGATTTCAACCTACCTATACATGTGTGCCTGTGAAGACAAATGTTTATTATTAATAAGCAAATGTAAGTTTTCTTATTTAATTGTTAAACTTTGGTTTGTGTTACTTTGTTAAATAATTCAATATTAAGAGATATAAAAGAGGACTAGGGATCTAGCTCAGCAGCACAGTGCCTGCCTGGCAAGCTCAAGGTCCTGAGTTTGATTCACCATACCAAAAGAGAGAGAGACAGAGAGAGAGAAAGGAAGTTTTGTTACTTATATACAATGACTATATTGTATATTTTATATGTAGCCCAAGACAATTCGTTTTCACTCAGTACAGCCAAGCCTGAGCTATTGTAGTGAAACCCTGTCTGGAAAAAAAAAAAATCTAAATAAAAGGTAAAGACTTTCTGATTGGATAAAAACCAAGACACAGCTATGGGCCATCTACAATACATTTTACATAGACTTACATCAGACGATAGACAGGAAAAAAAAAAAAAAGAGGCCAGGTGTGGTGGCGCACACCTATAATCCCAGCTCTCAGGAGGCTGAGGCTGAGGCAGGAGGATCGTTGTGAGCTCGAGACCAGCCTGGGCTACAAAGTGAGCTCAAGGCCAGCTTGAACTGCAGAGTGAGACCCTGTCTCAAAAAGACCAAAAAAAAAATGTTAATCAAATATATGTTTTATTCTTTTCTTACATTAACAATTGAGAGAGTGTCTACAAGCATTCTAGTCCGGGGCTGGGAGAGTGGCTTAATGATAGCGCATGAGTTTAACATGTGGAAGTCCCTGCATTCAACTGAATGAGTAAATAAATGTTGCAGTAAATTTTAAACCAAATTTGGAGCACACTATTTTATTTCTCATCTATATGACACTTTCTATTTACCTCATTTTGCATATTCTGTTGAAATCTAAAATACGTTTCTGTGGTATACAGAGAAAAATCTTTGCAGTAAAACCTAAAATTTTCTCCAACATCCTGAACATTAACATATACAGTCCAAAAACAAATGAACAGTTTTTGAAAAATCCTAAAGTAAAACTCAGAGACGGTAACTTTTTTTTTGTACTGGGAATTGAACTCAGGACCTTGCACTTGCCAGCAGGTGCTGTAACACTGAGCTATCACCCCAGCCCAAGACTGTTCCTTTTTAAAAATCTCTACAAATCATAAAAATCATTGAAGTGAAACTCAAAACAGAAAAATACATGTTATATAGCTGAGAAACAATCATGAAAGTTGCAGAATATCACAGCATAACAGAGGCATTAAGGATTATGTGTATATACTTAGATAAAACTTTATATAACATTCCTAAACATTACAAATGAAGATCTTAAGGGTTTGAATTATAGCCTTTCCCAGGGCTGATTCTATAAACTAGGTTGGTTTGGTAAACATCACAGGTCTCTCACCCAGTTGGAGAACCAGGCAACTAGAAATGGCATATATAATACCTATCTTGAAGGAAATAAGAATCTCTAAAAATATGAACTTATTTCAGAAATAACACTATGTGAATATAGATTTCACTTTTACACAATGATAGTTACTACATTTCATGGTAAAAATTATTATTAAACATGAGCATCAACCAAAGAATTGAAATCTAAACTTTAAGTCAAGAAATTTATCATTTTCAAAAATATTTTCTTTTTCTATAACTTTTCTTCCAGTAATTAATCCACGTGTGAAAGGGGGACACCTGAAACGGCAGCACTCGGCACAAGCACTAGGACTACTTAACATAGCTGCGAACCCATTATGGTGTGCAGCATAATGTCCCCAGAGGCCATGTTTTCAAGGCTGGTTTGCTAGCCAGGGGTGCTGTTAAGAAATGGTCAGGGGGCTGTGCCCTGGAAGGGGACCCTGGGCCTTCCTCTCATGCTCTTTGCCTTTCAGTTGCCATGGAGTGATCAACTTTGCTCAACCGTGTGCTGCCTACTTGAGGTTCTGCCTCATCACAGGCCCAAAGAAACAGGAAAAGCGACCATAGGTAGTAATCTCTGAAAGCATGAGGCAAAACTTTTCTCTTTATAAATTAATTACTAGCTGGTCATGGTGGCACATTCCTGTAATCCCAGCACTCAGGAGGCTGAGGCAGGAGGATCGCTGCAAGTTTGAGGCCAGCCTGGGCTACATAGTGAGTTCAAGGCCAGCCTGAACTGCACAGCAAAACCCGGTCTCAAAAAATAATTGATTACTTCAGGTTTTTTATCACAGTGATGGTAATCTAACACAAATACTCCTAACTGCAGGGTCAAGATAAAATTTACAGTAAATGAAAAACAAAGTTATAATAACAGGATAGATGAATTTCTTTGCTGGCTTACATATTTCATTTTTAAGGTTCTTTGCCAGTCCTAAACTTTAACATCACTTCATCCATAATCTAACCTGAGGATGAATAATACAGCTACTTTTAGTCAATGGGCTAAGTAAATGGCTTTGATTCTTTAAAATGACAATTGTCATCATCAAAGCTTTCCTTGAAATGTTGTATGAAACTCTAGTCTTATTATTTTCCAACACTAGCCAACAAAAATGAGCAGGAGGAAAAGGTCAAGCCGTGCTAACTAAAAGCAAATAAAAGTGCTTAAAACTTTTCAGTAACAGTGTTTTCAAAGTTTCAAAGTCATGCAAGAAGAATATACTCCTATCACAACAGAATAACATGAAATTTATGCCTTATCAACATAAAACTTTTTCATCCTTCTGTCTTCCTTCCCATCCTTTTTTCCTTTGCTCTTTAATGTTGCATGCCAGGCTCAGTACTGCACACTGGATCAGAACAGTGACGAGATAGTCTCTAACTTCATGTTGCTCACATTTGACTTTACCCCAAAAGCAATCACTGTGAAAGCTACTTATATAGGACCAATTCTACAATGCTATAATGATTTTCCAAAAATTACCTAAAACGATCTTCATTCTCTTAACAATTGAACTGCATCATAAATGTTAAAGGTTTATGAAAGCATGAAGAATCATAAACACACTAATTTCCCTATGTGCTTCTACTACTTCCTACAAACTATCAGAATTAAAAGTCAGTCTTTAAAGAAAGAGGTCAGCATGAACTGTTCCAATAAATCCTACACGTGATAAGAGGAAGAAGAGAGAAGCAAAGTCATCACTGCTTAAAAGATGTACAGGATTGCATCTCTGAATGTTTCATAAAGGTATTTCTAGAAACAAAAACATCTTACTCTCCATCACACATTAGGCTGTAGGACGATTTGCAAACTTCACAACCAGTAACAAGTAGACAACAAGCAAACAAATAGAATCTGTGGTCTCAATAACATTAAAAACTGAACAATCTGAAAAGGAAAATATTTCTTTAATTTTTACATTAAAAACTTGACAATGCTATGAAAACTTGTTAAATCTTTCTCAGTGCATGCCTTTATTGAATCTAAATTATCACTAATTAGCTACCAATATAACTATAATTATTTCTTTTTTTGAATTATTTTTGCTCAGGTATGATGAGTTATTTAAGCATTTATGTGTTTCTTAAATAAAATATTTTCTCACTATTATTACATACAAATTCTTCCTACAACATGCCATTGACTAGTTAGGTAAAATTATGAACAAGTTCATATTCATCACTAATATAATAATACATTTTCATAATTCTATACCAAGATAAGAGTTTTTAATATAAATACTTCTCAAGATTCTGATCTTGATATCCTGGTTAGAAAATTTGACAAATCACTTCTTGGCTTTTTTATTTATATTTTTATGTAAAAGAGAAGGTGCTAAAAGCTTTATGTTTGACTCAAACTAAGGACTTAGGAAAATATCATAGTTCTTAATTATATTCCATTGACCTTTTATGGTAAGCATCTAATAAAAGATCCTTAAATGAATATATAATCACTAGAAATTGATTCTTTCATAATAGGTTCAAATAGCCAGAATTTCTGGAGACATTACTCAGTCACAATTATCAAAAATTCATTATATCTCTAGCTTAAAAATAAGAAAGAAAACCAATCAAAAGCATTGATATTACATGTCCCCAAATCAACAACACTCTCGGAGCATCAATTAAATCTGATTAAAATAAATAGAAATAAGGCTGAAAGCTATAGTAAACTGATACGTTCTTAAAAACTACCTGTGCATTAATCCCATTTTTCTCTCAGAAAATATCACAATTTTCACACTTACACCACTAAAAGTATCCCACTACATCTTTGCCTTAAATGTTCAAATACAATTGAAGGGCAACATTTATAGGTCTGAATCAAATATAATCAAATAAGTACATGCAGACGTGACCAGAAAAACACAAGTTTTAACCTATAACAAATATCTGTAACACTTTATATGTTAATTAAAATGTTTATATTGCAGATTGATGAAGGGCCCATTATCAGGCCATATAATAAGACTTTGCTTTCAGCAAATAACATTGTATTCTGATCATAAATATACCTTTATTCAAATTATGCTAATATTTTAAAATTATAATTTTTAACTGTTTTTAATAAAAATCATGAGAATTTAGTTCATAAAATTTAAAATGTACCCAAATTTTATTCTGTAGACCAATAATATAACAATTCATAGGTCTCAGCTGATAGGACTTCTGAGATCAAGTTAGATAACTTCATACACAACTTTCTAACTTCGTTCTCTGAGTTTTGACTCTTGTTACAAATCATAATTTGATTGTCACAAATAATTTTTCTTTTTCAATGTCAGTCAAATGTCTTCCAAGCATCAGAATCCCAGAATAACTGATGATAATCTCAAAACCCAGTGTTTCTTTTCAGTCTTGTTAAATACTCCAATCACAATTATTAAGCAAAACTATTTTTTTATAAAATTTCAACTCTCCACTAACTTCTCTTAAAAAGTGGACGGTATTATCAGAGATGTCAGTGTCCTGAGTATAACTAACATTTGTGTACATGTGTTCATGTGAAGTGTGAAAAAGAAAAGCAAGCCCCATCTTACCAACCATCCTTGCTTTGGTAAAGCACTTTCTGATTTAATTAACACAGGTCTGGCAGTCTCCACATGAGAGTTAATCTAAACATTAAATTCCATGACTCATTTACCATTCCATAATTACTCTTGACTTATGTATAATTTATATAGGTATCAATTTCAAATATGCTCATTTCTCACATGAAAATGTTGCCTTTATATCATAAACTGTAATATTTAAAATATCACTATTAGGCCAGGCATGGGGGTGCACACTTGTAATTCCACCACTCAGGAGACTGAGGCAGGAAGATCACTATGAGTTCAAGGCTAACCTGAGCTACATAAACAAATTCAAGGCCAGACTGCACTACTTAGTGAAACCTTGCCTCAAAAAAAAAGAAACGAGATGAAATATCATTATTATTATCATTTATTGGCTGTAAATGATAATATCAGTAAGATTATAATCATTATTATTAATTCTAACACTGCTGCAGCAATATTTCCTACCTTATGTAGCACAAGAATTGTTCCTTTTTCAAATCAAAGTATCATCTTATATTTTGGGTGACGAAGATGATAACCCTAGTTCTTGTTTGCTTGTTATAACTATTAGCACATACTCATTATGCAAATTTATGGATTTCATTGTGACATTTCCATACATATATGTAATGTGCTTGATAGTATCCAACACCTCTACCACTTTTTCTTACCCCCCGTCTGTCCTTCCCTTTCCTTTTTAGGCCCTCTTCTGTGGTGAAGGCCTTTTGTTTTAGAGCTACCTCATAATAACTTATAAAGGCCAATGTAGGTGTACAATTAGCTCAGTCAACTAAAGACCCCTGTTAAGTTTCAAACACTGCATCTCTTTATGAGAACTCAAAACACAATTTCAAAAATTACCCATTATCCCAAATATTTTTCCCATACAGTTTTTCTACTAAGAACCTCTGAATGCACTCCTGACATAACTAGCTGTTTTAGTACGAACAAAATGGCCTCTGGAAACAACACAGGAAGGAACATCCTGGAAGAACATTTTTCTGAGCATTGGTTATAGTAAGACTCAGATTTCTGACAAAACTGTAAGATTTCGCTGGGCATGGTGGTGCATGCCTTTAATCCCACTCAGGAGGCTAAGGCAGGAGGATTGTTCTGAGTTCAAGACCAGCCAGGGCTACAAAGCGAGCTCAAGGCCAGCCTGAACTGCACAGCAAGACCCTGTCTCAAAAAAGGCAAAATAAATAAAGCTGTAAGATTTCAAATAATTTTTTCTGAACTGTCCAAACCCTTTCCTCCATAAACTGTCCACCTTGGAATTCACCTGAAAAACTTTCTGTTACTACCCGGAAATTTTAAAATCTTCCATCTGCTAAATATTGTCTAGAAAGACGCCCTGTTGCTTTCCCTGCCTGTTCTTCAGCAGATGCCAGAGATTGCTCTCATACCATTCAAGTCCCACTGCCCATGACCTAAGTAGAAGAGATAACTCACAAGAATGAAACTATTCAATATGAACTACAATCAGTGCTCTGCAACTAGGAACACAGTCAGGTTTCTCATACATCTTTTTCAGAACCTTTGTCCAAAGAAGAAATCCAACTTAGCTGTACCTGTTCTTTTTCAAGGCTTCCAACATTCTTAAGTCAAAAGGGTTATACTCTGGTAAGCTAAGAAGACAAGATTAAGGTCCTTATTTTTCCATTACGGTTACATCAATGATTTAGTCCAGGGACCAAATGAACTAGTTGGAAAACCTAATGCTCATGAGCAAACTAGCCTGTTTGGCAATACGGTAGGTGTACCCTCTTCTCATCTTCCATATGGAGCACCAATTTAAAAAATGAGAATTCTCAGCTAAATAGCAGCTTTTTCTTACAAAGTAAAAAACAAAGCCCTTCTCACAGTGCTTACATTTGTGATACATCTGTAAAAAGTGATTTTTTAGCATCAGAAAGCATTTTAATTGTAGTAAAATGAACAATGCTGAAACTGTTTGAAGAGGAGATTAAATTTAATGAAATTCACCAACAACCTCTTTTAGAAAGTAACAACAATTTTTTTGAACATTAAAGAGGAGCTCATTATATCAAGACAACTCTACTCTAAAAAGCAGCCTGACTTCAGTCACTGCATATCTACATGTTAATGAACATGCTGTATAAAGCAGGGACTGAGTAGAAAAAGTAACAGGAAGACAGTCTCAATGCATATTTGCTAGAGGAAAAAAAATCTCCTTTAATCAATAAAACACCTTCTCACAAGTACCTTAATACTATCTGAAACTCTTTCAAACAACACAAAAGGAGGATGATACGTGAAAGTTTCTTTACGACATTACACAGCTTACACTTTCTTGCAATGTTCACATGCTGTCAGCATCACAGTTCCAAAGACTTTTAAGTTTCAACAGACAGATACAGGCTAGTACAAAGTCTTTGTCATAATAATTTCATTGCTTCCTCCTGATCAAACATAGACAAACCTGAAACTAGAAAGTGAGAGCCAGCCGATGACCTTTGATAAGAACCACAAGCCTCCATTCTAATGAAACGCTTCATTCACTGCTCCTCGGTGCCAACAAGGAAGGTATGCTGAAAACAGCAGTGAACACACCATTTACCCCAGTACAATGATTTCCATTACTCCCGGGATGAAGCTGTGTTTGTAACAAGGGAGACACATACATGTTGATAATAGCTAAATCTAAACACAAAAGTGCAGCTTTCCATCTTTAAAATAAATAAATCGGTTTACCCCTAATTCTCAGTTACTTGCTACCAGTTCTCATGGCTAGCTGTGTTGTCTTCCCCAAACTTATCATTTCGATGATATTTGTTGATTTTTTTATCTTCTGATTCTCCTATACTATTAGTGTACCATTCAAATATATATATAAAAAGTTTATTTTAATAAAAGCAAACGTTTGAAATTTAGGCTTTGTTTTGCTTCTGTAACTGTAGACTATAGCTGTAGCGAGCACATTGCGATGCCTGATATTGGACTGCCCTTAAGAGCAGTAATTCAAGAAAATATAAGATCAAGTCCAATTTTTATAGCTTAGGCACTAAATGTGGCAGAATAGGGTAGAGAAGTTTGCAAAATCAATCTATTCATATATATTGTGATTGATTCACACATAAGAACTGTTCATGAAAACTTGAATGGATAGAGATCTGCAACTCAATAGTGCGTGCCTTATGGTGATCTCTCTAAGCCAAGACACCAAAATGGTCTGATTCTTGCTCAAATATTAGAGGACTTTGTCTGTAATTGTCAATGTTATTGCTAGAGTCTGGCACTGTGCCTAAAATATAATTAAGTACCTGGTATTCTATGTGTGTATTTACATACAGTAAGATAAGGGTTTTAAGGGTGTTCTGAGGAAACAGTCCACCTACAAGCAAGGAAGGAAAGAGGGACAGAGGGAAGGAAGGAAGGAAGGAAGGAACGGAGGGACGGAGGGAAGGAGCAGTGAGTGATGGTAAGAAAGAGGGAGGGAAAGCGATCTACAAAACCAGCTGTCTGAACTATGGCTGTGTGCTGCTCTCCGCCTTTCATCGTTCCGCTGCCTTTGAGCACCACAGTCTGCCCAGTAACCTGAACTCCTGTCAGCTTTATGGTCTCACTTGCTGTAAACAAACAGGCACATACATGCCCTAACAAATTCTAAGATACGAACGTAAGGACTTAGCTCAGGCAAATAGAGAACTCAGGACTTTACTTGCCAGATCAACTGACTCAAAGAACTGAAAGCAGATGAGACAAAAACTTCATCTCATCAGGGCTGTAACCCCAGCACTCAGATCAGTACCTGAGTAGAACAATGAGAATTTAATAAAAATTGTCTTAAAATTCATATTGCCAACATTAATATTTTCAGGTCCTTCAGTGGAGTATAATTTAGAGTATCAGTTCTCACAATATGACCATGAGATATCTAAGGGTCACTAAGACACTTTCAGGAGTCTTCAAGGATAAAATTATTTTCATAATAAGGATAGTTTGCTTTTTGCCTTTTCATTCTCATTCTCTTACATCAAAGTTTTCCAGAGGTTCCTTTATGACAGCATTCATCTGAAGACTAATATATCCTTGTTTTGTTTTGTGTTTTTGTGAGACAGGGGTTCACTATGTGGTTCAGGATGGCCTTAAATTCACTATTTAGCCCGAGCTGACCTCAAACTCGCAGCAATGCTTCCTGCCTCGGCCTCCATACTTGTGTCTTAAAATTTCTAATATGGATACTTCCAATTCTGGGAAGGTAAAATAGAGTTATTATTCTCTATTCCTTTCTTGCAGTACCACCAGAAGTCCCAAACTTTATATATAAAATGATAGAACATTGTAGGAGATAGGGATGTAGCTCAGTGGTAGAGTGCTTTTCTAGTGTGCTTGAAGTTCTGAGTTCAATTCCCAGTAATTAAAAAGACAAAAAATGAACAAAACAAGCAACTAAAAGTTAGGGAAAATATACACTGTCTAGAGAACTTGGAACCTGAGTAGTGACACTGTGGTGAATTCCCTGAGTTATCCTTTTGTCTTTAACAGACTTAGAACCAAAGAAATTAACGGGCTAGCAACACCACACTATAAAAGTCCAAAGAAGTGTCAGCTTCCTCTACCCAAAGAACCAGGAATGTTGCAGCATCTAGTAAACCAGTAGATAATAACCACCCTGGCTCCAGATAAACACCAAAAAAATTCTATAGTTCCACTCTGACCCAAACAAAGGCCAGAAGAACCTAGAACACTCTTTCATGGTTGGAATGAGAAACCAAACACCCATCCCCAGGGAAGTTTTAAGGAGGGCAAGTACAGATCTGGGAACCATATCCTTGCTAGTCAGGATAGTCTCTCTGCCTGCCCCTGTCCCAAGACTAGTTGCTCCTTCCACTCTTTTCCTAGAGTAATATTAGAGAATGCCTAGAGGAGAATAAAAATTTTCACCAGTGCTCCCAACATAAAAAAAAATCTCTACTGAACTGAAACTTTCCATTCAGCAATAATAACAAGAATTTAGAAGTGAAAACTACTTTAACTGAAATAAAAAGCTTCATGGGGGATCAGTTATAGAATGGAAGGGACAGAGTCAGTGAACCTGAAGGTCAGATAATAAAAATTATCCAATTTAAATAAGACAAAAAGACAGACTTCAAAAAAATGAACAGCACATCAACAGATTTTGAAAATATAGCAAAAGATCTAATATTCAGCCATCAAAGTCCTGGAGGTTAAGAGAAAAAAGATAAGGCTATAAAAAGTACTCATGACATGGGGATGGAGCTTAATGGTAGAGCACTTGCCTAGTACATGCAAGGCCATAGGTTCAATCCCCAGAACTAAAAAAAAAAAAAAAAAAAGTACTCAAAGTTTTAATGGCTGAAGAACATCCAAATTCTGACCAAGAGAACTCTGTCATAAACCTACAGATTCAAGAAGCTGAGCCAATCCCAAACACAACACATAAAAAGAAATCCATTCCAAGACACATGATAATTATTAAACTTCAGAAAACTAAACACAAAGAAAAAATCTTGAAAGCACCTAAAGGAAAATGATATCTTACTTACAGGAGAAAAACAAAATTCAAATGACTGCAGAATTCCCACCAAAAACCATAGAAGCCAGAAGGATGTGACACAGCATTTTTCAAGCACTGAAGGAAACCCAAAATCCTATAACCAGTAAAAATATCCTCAGGAATGTAGGCAAAATCTAAATATTTTCAGATGACTAAAAGCTCACTTTATCACCAACAGACTCATCATAAAGGATTGGCTAAAGGAAGTTCTCTGAACAGAAAGGACACAATAAAAATAAGGAATATTGAAACATCAGGAAGAAGACCTGGGGACAGAGCTCAGTGGTAACACATTTGACTAGCACACACAAGGTTCTAAGCTTGATCCTCAGCAACAAGAAAATAAAAAAACAGATTTTAAAAATTCATGAAGGAAGAAAACACAAAGCAAGAGAAACAAGCCTAAATACAATAGGCTTGTTTTCTCGTCTTGTTTTCTAAATTATAATGGATAGTTGAACCTATCACCTGATATAGTTATAAATGTAATTTGCAGAAAACATTTAAGACAATTAAATTATAAACAGGTAAAGCCATGGCACATAAAGTAAAGTAAGATCAGGTAATGGTTTCTTAGGTATGACATCAAAAACACAAGTGAAAAGAAATAAACTTTATTTCATCAAAATTAAAAATGTTCAAAGGAAATCATCAAAAAGTGAAAAGATAACCTATAGATAAAAGAAATATTTGCTAATCATGTATCTGATAAGGACTTTGTATTCAGACTGCAACTCAGTAATAGACAAACCAAATTTTAAAAAGTCAAAGAATTTGAATCATTTCTCCAAATTAGATTACAAGTAGCCAACAAGTACAAAAATAGATATGAGCTGCAAGCCTGCAATTTGCCAGCAGGACACTAGGCATGTAGTTGAACCCATTCTTCACTCTTTTTGTCTGCATGAGTAGCTTTCATCTCACCCTTAGGTCAATCCATGTAATGCTTCCTTTTATGATGCAGCATTAAGACCTAACAGAACCTCTTTCAGATGTTTTGTTTTGTCAATTCATAATTTCCTTCTCAAGTAGAGCAAGTTGAGCTGGCTGTGCTAGGAGCTGGTAACATTAAAGGATATTGACACTGGAGAGGACAGCAGCAAAGGCTGGTAAAGCAGAGGGTAGCGAGTAGCAGCCAGAAAGCAAAGGACAGCTACTAGAAGCTGCTAGTCCTGGCTACGAGAAGAGATGCAGAAAGCTGACAGTAGCTGCTGGCTTCAGCTTCTAAGGGAGCAGCAAGGAAAGCTGCTCACACTAGAGTTGAGAGCCGCTGGCATTCACCGCTCAGAGATATTAACACTAAAGTAGCTAGGCTTTGCCTGTGTGTGATGTTTATCCAAATTGAGCAAAAGAACCCACAGCCAACTGATAGCATTTGCATAACACAATACTACTGAACTATTCACTTTACAATGGACATTGCTATATTCTGTAAATCTTACCTCGATAATTTTGAAAAAGATATAATTAAGAACACATTGACCTAAATTTAAGACAATAAAACATCCAAACTGTGTGCATAAGACGTAACACTGGAAAACTCTTCACTCATTCAGAATTAATGTTCCCTCCTGTGTGCTCCCATGGCTGCCTGTCCGCTCCTCCAGGAGGACGACACAGTGTATGTGCGCAGTAAGCTTGTCTGAAATACACGGTAGATTGGCATGAAGCCATCAGAGAGAGTGACAGACATTATAAAAATTATTTTCTGTATTTCAGGTGGGACTCATGACATCAATAAACTCCAATCCCTATTGATTGTTTTTTAACATAACAAGCTGACTGCAATTTTTTTTTAAAGTTTTTAAAATTCTCCAGAAGAATGTAAAATTCAAACTAATTTCAAACATTTAAAATTAAAAATTACTTAATTTTTAAGTAAATAAATATATGACAGAATTGTTGGAAGTTGTACAATATCTCCAAATTAAACCAAAATGACATTTAAAAGTCAAAGACATTTATTCAAAAACAACTATCTTTTCAGGTCCACATAATTATTTTAAACATAAGAATTAACAGAAGTTATAACAAATTCAACTAAATCCCTTTAACTAAATATTTGTCATCAAAAATCAGCCTGGAAAATTTTGTTTCCTGGACATAATGAACCAAACTTTCCTGTGAGGTTATTTAAGTGATCTTCTTTCTCTCATACTGTATAATCTTTAAAGACTGGTTTCATTGTTTTGTTTTAGATAAAAAGGAAACGTGGTTAATGTCATTTTAGTATACACGCTGCCAAAGCGAGCACATTATAATTTTAAAATACTGAAACTGAAGCTAGCATTGAGATCTTAATTCACAATTCAGTCATTTAATTTTTTTTTCTAGTACTGGGGATTGAACCCTGAGTCTTCACACTGAGCTATAGCCCCCTCAATTTTTTCTGTTTCTTTCATTTTGAGACAGGGTCTCATTAAGTTACCCAGACTGGGCATTAACCTGAGATCTTCGGGCATCAGCCTCCCAGAGCGTTGGGATGACAAGCATGCACCATCATGCAAAGCTAATTTTTAATGCTTAAATAAGTTTAATATTGACTGTTAACTTTTGCAAATCTACTAGGCAACTTTCCTATTGCTGGGACAAAATACCCAACACCCGCAACTTGAAAGAGGTTTATTTTGGCTCCCAGTTTCAGTGGATTCAGCCCATGGTTAGCCAGTTGCAAGGCAGAACAATTACCGCAGAGCATCACGGCAGAGGAAAGCCGCTCCCCACCAGGTGGTCAGGAAGCATAAAAAAAGGGAGAAGAACGCACTTGAGTGACTCACACCCTCTGAACAGGTCTCACTTCAAGCATGGGACTTTTGTGAGACATTTTAGATCTAACTATCTATGAGAGTTATTAGCATATTTATAGTGCTAATAAAAATATAAACTGAATATTGAATAACAACACTGTCTGGTCCATGGAATTGTAAAAATTTGCCCAAAACCACACATTATATGTTTTGTTTTATAAAGATTTGAAAGAGATTTAATACAATTTGTGAAACACATTGCATTTACAGCAAGAAAGCAAAAATCATATTTTTAAAACTTGTTTTCCTGTAAACTTTCAACCTTCCAAGATCTTCCCTTATCTTTTACTTATGAAGTAATATTGAGAACTAGATTTGAGGATTCACTTCAATTACGTGACTTGGTTACCAAGAACTTTCAGATTATTTCTATTGTTATGTATTAAGAGAGAAATGATGGTATTAGTTAAAAAAAGATATATCATATGAAAATTAGGCTTCTGGATTTTTATTGGGAGAAAACTTCTAAATTTACTTCCTTTAGTAAGTTTAACCAGATAATACAGTTCAAATAAAAGTAGTCAAATAATATAAATTTGCTCAGATAGCAAAGACAAAGGCAAACTTACCAATAGTGAGATACTCCCTCATGAGCAATGCCAGTCTAAATCCATAATGACTTTAACTTTCAATTCCAATTTTACTGACTGAAGCCTAACCTGATCCTACAGCTGATTTTATTATTCCTGTCTCTGGAGATATAAATTTATTATGTATCCTAGCAATTAGGTATATATTTTTCCATTGTTTTAACAACTATTAAGTTCTTTTAGTTCAGAAATACATAATAATTATTTTCTATCCCCCATGAGATCTGACACATAGTTGGCACCTAATAAATACTTGTTGGTTGGAGAAAGCATATAACACATGCTGAAACAGTAAATTTAGTATGAATGTCTGGTTGATTAGGCTTTTAAAGGAAGGATATTTTTCTTTAAAATGATCAGATATATCTCCTAAAATATAAATGTTGTCCAAATAATTGCCCAAGACATATTTCCCAAAATCTTTAGATGCACAAAATTTTCAAAAATAAATAAGTATATACAACCTTTTGTGAAGGACAGGCTTTCTCCATCATCAGCTCATTTAGGAAGATTACTATTGCTCAATTGTTTTACAGGGATTGTGGCTAACTAAAGGTCTTTTAAAGCTATGCAAATTAAAGTATACGTTCCCTCACGATCATATGAAAAAGATCAAAAGTCTCTCAGCTCTTTAGTTAATAAATACACTAGAAACATTCAAACCTACCTATTTAACATTTAGCTGCCTAGTGAAAGCACTGCTAGCATTTATGAACTCTGTAGGATAATCCCAAGCATTTTGAAATGATTTCTTCAGTTAAGAAGTAAAAGGATTGAAATAATATGGCCCATATAAGAATTTTTGCAGGAATACTACATATATATATATATATATATATATATATATATATATATCACAATAATCTCCCTTTTTCTCTACCAAATAATATCATTTAAAAGATGTAGCATTATTTCCCTAGGCAATTAAATCTATGTGATTAATTGTGAGACACATGCCAGAGCAAGGAATTTTACATTGTTTTTTAAGAGACTATTTTCATGATTTTAATGTGCATTACTCTGAGCTAGATGAAAATTACCTTAAAACATAATCTAACCAGGCATGGTGGTGCATGCCTGTAATCCCAGCACTCAGAAAGCTGAGGGAGGAGGATCACCATGAGTTCTAGGCCAGCCTGGGCTACATAAGTGAATTCAAGGCCAACCGCACTATATAGCAAGACTCTGTCTCAAAAACAAAACCTTAATCTAAAGCAAAGTACCTATAAATATTTTTCTTCCAGTTATTCCCAACTAATAGCATCAGTATTATATTATTTAAACTAAGTGTATTATGATGTATCTTCTTTACATTTGAAAAATCAGTTTTATTTACTATTACATTAATAAAAAGAAAACTGTAATACTAAGGACATACTCATTTAAACACGACTTATTTGCTCAGTCTCAAACAAAACTGTTATAATTATATTGTCTTGAATGTTCAGACCTGAAGTATAAATCTAAAGTTATTATTTCATAACTCCATGATTTTTTAAAGAAAATATCATAATAACAATATAGAAATTCTCATTTTACAACTACAAATGTAAACCACAATGCTTAATTTATTTTTCTTAAACTGAAAGCCTACATGGACAGAAATGACTAATAGTAGTTCTCAAAATTTAACAATCTTTTCAAAAAAATTGTAATCTGATTAATTTTTAAGTTGACTATATTCAACTGCTATATAAAATTAAGCTTCTTCATTTGTAAAACTTTTCATCTCTTTACTTGTCATGGAAAAATTGTGCTCCTGCAATTCTAATAGAATATGTAGTTTGATACTTTTAACTAATTGTGAATTGGTAAGAAGTAAGTCTCACTGCTGCCATTATTGTCCATATGTTCATTTATACAAAATATGCCTCAGGTCAACCTAGTAATTTTTATTTCACAAAAGACAATTTTTTCCCTTATTCACAATATCATTCTTGAAGTGACCAACTCTCCTACTGTTAGCATAATGGCCATTTGCACTTGTAAAAATAAAAAGTAAGAAAATTTTGCTTAAACAAGGAAAGACAAAAGTGGACAGCTAACAGACTCAACACTTCTGCAACTTTCCTTAAACCATTCTAATTCTGGCGCTCTCTCTCTCTCATATGAAAGTCTGATCATATATATTTAATTCCATTCTTTAAAATTTCAATAGACAACTTCGGTGCTAACCTACCACTGCCCTGTCGGAAAATCTTTGATGTCACAGCATAATAGCTCCTGAAAGAACGGCACTAATAGTTAATGTAACATGAAACCAGGGCTCTGCAGTGGGGCTGTCTGCTGTCAGGAACAAACAGTTTCACCGCTGTTCCCTAGAAGTGACAAGGTTGAGACCTATCTGTACAGCATCCTTCTCTACCAACAGAAACATGTTTATCAGGGATTAAGAAAGCCAGATTCATTGTTTTAATTATGCCAAATTCTATGCTGAAAACAAAGAACACATTATACTTTAATGTCAAATGATGCATGTGGTTCCATCTCCCCTGGAGACTGTAGATGGTACAATAAGGGAAACCTCTGATGTTTTCAAAGAATTAATAGGCCAAATGAAATGACTAGACTTACTACTAGGAAGCAACTCATGTATTATTTCATTACTTCTTTTTTTTTTTTTTTTTTTGCAGCACTGGGGATCGAACTCAGGATCCTGTGCTTGCTAGGCAGGCACTTATTCCACTGAGCTATATCCCCAGCCCTCATTACTTCAGAAGTCACTCCAAACTGATGTTTCAAAGTCTCCTGTGATATAACTGGATTGAAAATCACTAGGCAGACCTTTTCCTCAGGATATTTTTACATGATACCAAAATTTCTGTTTAGGGCTAGCCATTTCAGTCAAAAGATTCACCAATACAGAAAAAAGGACCTAGCAAAATTGTGCCTGTAAATAAAACAACCAGTACCTTGATTTCTTTGTTAACCTATTGACAAACTGAAAATATGATAATATCCAAGCATATATAATACCTGTGAGGGAACAAAGGCAATACTATCAAATCAATATTTGATACAAAACTCTTTTAATAGCACTTTTTAATGAAACACTGAGACATATTTGTTCCTCTTCTGAATCTCTATTTTTATATTGTTTGTATGGCAATCAATTTCTTTACTTCTTTGTTATTAGTGTCTTAAACTGTTATTTAATTCTTTCCTGTACAAGGAAATTTACTTTATGGGAAGACTAAGAAAACTAAAATAAATAGAAAAACACAATTATGTTCATGGGTTGGAAGACTTAATGTTACAAAAGTGACATATCTCTAAAAATCCTTATAAAGTAAATGCAAGCTAAGTAAAAAAAAAGTCCTAACCATTTGTTTTTGTTTGGGTTTGGTCTGGTTTAGTGTGGTTTGGTTTGGTTTGGTTTGGTTTTTGTAGAATTCCCCAAGTTAATTCCAAATTTACGTGGAAATGCAAAGGGCACAAGTCCCAAATAGTCCTGAAAACTCAGAACAAGACGGCAGGATACTACAAGATAGCAAGATTCATTACAAAGCAAATAGAATGACATTGATGTGGTATGAGGAAAGGACAGACAAATTCTCCAAGAGAACAAAATAAAGAATCCCAAAATAGACCCATGTTTAGCGTAAGGAAACTAAAGAACAGTACAGAAAAGATGGGTTTATTAAATTATCTACGAGAGCTGAACAACATAAGAGGGAGAAGTAAACAGCTACACCCTTACTTCAAATAACATACCAAACAAAAGAGAGAGAATGAGGAACAGGGAACTAGGTCTTTTGCAAAAGTGAAGGGGATCGAGAGATGGAGGGATGGGGAGGGAAGAGAAGGGCAGTGAGGGGGCTGGGGATGTAGCTCAGTGGAATAAGCGCCTGCCTAGCAAGCGCAGGGTCCTGAGTTCGATCCCCAGTACCGCCAAAAAAAAAAAGAGAGAGAAGGGAAGTGAAAAAAATCAACATGCACCAACTCCTCACAATCAATGTACTCATTATGTACCGGAAACATGTACTAATGAAAAAATAAAAATTGAAAAATGAAATAATAACATACAAAAACAGCTTAAGGTACATTAAAGGTCAATACAAAACTAATACAGATTATTTCCATGACCTCCAATAGGAAAAAATTTTCTAATCAGCATAGGCAAAGCATCAACCAAACAGGAAAAGATCAACAAATATTCAACTATATTAAAATTGAAAATATCTTTCATCAAAAGATTTCAAAGTGAAAAGACAAGTCAAGAGTAGAAGACATTTGCAACATCAACAAAGAACAATTCACATACAAAAGGTATAGAAAATGACATCATTTTTTAAAACACAATGACTCAAAAGAAAATGGGAGAAAGACTTGAATGGGCACTTTACAAAAGAATAAATTTACCTAATCAAGATACTAACATTGATAATCAAAAATGGACATTTTTTCAAGATGAGACCATTAAATACTCAGGGGGTTGGCAAAAATTAAAAGTTCTACAATACAAAGTTTTGGCAAGGATGTCAATGTCAAACTGCTCACAGACTTGCTGACAGTCGAAATAACCCCTTTTTAAAGTGTTTAGCATTCTCTAGTAAAAAGGAAGGCAGGCATTCCCTCTGATCCAATGATTTCACCCTTGCATACACAGCCTAGGGAAACCTGTATGCATGAGCTCCAAAAATGAAGATATGCACAAAAAGATTTATAGCAGCACTGCTCCTAACAACCAGCAACTGGAAATAGTCCAAATGTCTAAGAGTGACAGAGAGGATAAATAACTCTGATACATAGTGAAAAAAACATGAATGAACTAGGACTTCATGATAATGAATAATATATGTTGAGCAAAAACTGTAGCACATATAAAAATAGATTCTACTTGGTTCCATTTATAGACAGTAATGCATTAAAACAGGCAAACCAAACTTTTGTTAAAATGTGTTTAGATATGTGTTCATAGGCAGTAAAACTATAAAGTAAAGAAAGTGACTAACATTAAATGAATAATGGTAGTTGCTTCAAAAGAGAAAGTGTAGGTGTAGTTAGAAAAGGACACAAGTAGCTTCTGGGATGTCAATATTCTTTCTTTATTAACATAGATATTGGTTACATGGGATTCACTCCATAATTATTTGTTATACATTTACATCTTCAACACTTTGCACTTTGTATGCATACATTTCAATTTTTACAAAGAACAAATCTACTCCAAATATAGGTGAAATAATGAGACATGAAAAACCACAAACAACTACATATCTGCTCATTTTTTAAAGTTAGTTAAGAATTTAAACCACTGTGACTTACAGACCAAACAATCAATAACCTGCAATATGCAAAGTATCCCTACCTCAAAAATGTGTATTGTTGCCTCAAAACAATGATATATCTCCTATACTACCATAAAATGGTATTTACCATTCTTCTTTACAAGATGCGTTCCTTCAGATTAGAGCATTGTCCTTTGTTAACAGTAAACTATTTCCAGAGAAAATACAATAAGCAGAGAATTAAAGCTATAAGGGATGTCTAAAAGACTCACTATATTATGACGAGTTTTTTCAGATATAAGATAAATATATTTTATTTCATGTTTCCTAACCACAGTCCTGTATGAAAAGTCTTTTCCTCCCTGCAACAGCCCTCTAAGATATTACAGATCAGATAGCTGTCTTTAAAAATAAAATATAGAAGGCCAGGCGTGGTGGCGCACACCTGTAATCCTACCACTCTGGAGGCTGAGGCAGGAGGATCGTTGTGAGTTTGAGACCAGCCTGGGCCACAAAGTGAGCTCAAGGCCAGCCTGAACTGCACAGCGAGACCCTGTCTCAAAAAGACAAAAAAAAAAAAAAAAGTTATTTCAAAGTATAAGTAACTAATTGAAATAAACTTTAAAAATTAAATAAAACGAAAGAAGAACTAGAAGGGGAAAGGAGAAATGAAGAAAAGAAGAAAGGAAAGAACAATAGGAAGGGAGAGAGGAGGAAAGAAGAGAAGGAAGGTGAGAAGGAAAGGAGAAAGAAATGGAGGGACAGAAGGAGGAGAAAAAGAGATGAATGAGTTTATTTTTTTTTCTAGTTTTCCTTTTCTAAGCCAGAATCTCAGATACACACAAACCTCATATTTGAATGTAAGCACACAAACATGTGCTACTTCACTTGTTACATTGATAAGTATAAAGGGTATGAATAGAAAAATATTTAACTTTATTATGCACTGTAAAAAACAAATGTGTATCATTTTCATTATATTTTCTTAATTTTGTCTTTGTATATCAAAGCTTTTCTATCACATGCTCTATTTCTGAAGAAGCCATGTCTCAGCTAGCAGGAATGGAACTGCTGGGGAATATAGTGATTCTATGTCTAGCTTTCAAAGAAATTGATACACTAGTTTCTGAAGAGGCCATATTTTACGTTCCCAAGAGAATGTGTAAAAGTTGCAATTTCTCCACATTCTTGCCAAAATGTGTTGGTTTCTGCTTTGTTGGTTTGTTTGTTTGTTTGTTTGTTTACAGGCATCCTAGAGCATAAAGTGTGTAAAATGGTATCTCATTGTAAATTTGATTTGCATTTTCTTAATGTCTAATGATGTTCAGTAACTTTTTTTGTGCTTGTTGGCTACTTGTAATCTAATTTGGAGAAATAATGATTCAAATTCTTTGACTTTTTAAAATTTGGTTTGTCTGTTACTGAGTTGCAGTCTGAATACAAAGTCCTTATCAGATACATGATTAGCAAATACTTCTTCCTTCTATAGGTTATCTTTTCACTTTTTTGATGATTTCCTTTGAAAGATTTAATTTTGATGAAATACAATTTATTCCTTTTCACTTGTGTTTTTGATGTCATACCTAAGAAACTTACCTAATCCGAGCTCACGAAAATTTACCCCCATGTTTTCTTCTATGGGCTTTATACTTTATATCTTTAATGCATTTTGAGTTCATTTTTAATATGATGTAAGGCAGGAGTCCAGTTCGTTTGTATAAGGGTATCTAATTGTCTCTGCACTATTTGTTGAAATGACTACTGGTTTCCCATTGAATTATCTTGTCTCCTGGTCAAAAATAATATTACTAGGGCTGGAGTTGTGACTCAGTTGTAGGACAGTTGCCACCCAAAGTGTGGAGTCCTGATTTTGATTCCTAGCACTGAAAAAAAATATGCTTTTAAGATGTGATTATTGTTTACTTATAACTTGGAATTTTGAATTGCAGCTTCTTTCCACAAACATAGATTGAAAAATAACCTTTTGGAGTCACTATATTGACCATTCAACCCACATGTAGAAACTTTCTAAATCTTATTTTTTCAAATTTTAACTGTACTACCTAGCACCTAACACTGGTTTATGATATCCTAAAGTAACTGATTACTAGCAGCCATGAAGCGCTGTATAGAATTCAATTTCCTCCTTCTTTAAGCTGAAAAGATATGGGCACCTATACTTGCTTCCCCTCTCGCTAGTGCAACCCATCCCCGAGTGGTTGTGAGGCAAAGAATGAGTCCAGGATAGCACCGCAACAAAGGGCAGTCAGGTTTCAGCCAAAGTGAGTCTTTGTTAGACTTCTCTAAGAACCCGCTTGAAAACTGGGTTCCCTTGCTTTCAAAAAGCCTAAAAGCTACAGGACTCTGTGACTTTTGAAAAGAAAGACGGATAGGGATTAATATAAAATATGAGAGGCAGAGATAAAGATAAGATTTAGGACTATACTCTGAGTAATACACAGTGAGGGGCCCCGGGCAGGGAGGAATTACAGCATGAGTAGTTAGGCATCAAAGAACAGATTACAGAGTGAAAGGGAAGGTTTGGAGCGTAAAAATGTTTTCATTTAATGTTCTTTTGCTTTGGTTTCCAACAGAGCGAAAGAAAGTCTGTTTCTGGGCTGGGGATATAGCTCAGTGGAATAAGCGCTTGCCTGGCAAGCGCAGGGTCCTGAGTTCGATCCCCAGTACCGCAAAAAAAAAAAAAAAAAAAAAAAGTCTGTTTCTTTGGGATTTTCTCCTCTCCCTTCATAATAAAAAGATAGAAATATTCTGATTTATCCAAAGTTTGTTTCAACTGTGATTCTATTAATCTAACCTCCAGTGCCAACTACAGTAGTTATTTTAAGGAAATAGAAGCTATCTTAATTCACTACCTTTAAATACACTTTTCAATATTTTCACACAGTAAATGAATATGAATGTGAATACAACTTAAATAACTGTACTCACGAATCTGAAATTCAGTAATGAATGTACTCAATGAATTTTTGCATATATATTCTCACATATAACTACCATCCTGATAAAGATATAAAATATTTCCAGAACCCAGAAGTTTCTCACATTCCTCTTCCTAAATAATAACCACTGCCAAGAGATAACCATTCTCCCAACTTCTGCCACTGTGGAATAGTTATACCTATTCTTGTACTTAATGAATGAAATCACAGTACATCCTCTTATCTTCCACCTACCTCTAAACTTTATCTGTTTCTTTTTCAACTACTTATCTATCCTCCACATAGTGCCCATCACATTCCTTCCTGTTGTTACAAATATCAGTATATTTTTACTGCTGTATAGTATTCCATTGAATAGACATACCACCATTAATATGTCTTCTGTTGATAGACACCAGGGTTGTTTACAGTTTGTGGCTATTAGGAACAAATTTCCTTCTTTTTTTTTTTTTTTTTTTTTTGCGGTACTGGGGATCAAACTCAGGACCCTGCGCTTGCTAGGCAAGCACTTATTAGGAACAAATTTCCAACAAATATGGCATGGATGTTTTGTGATAGACAAAAGCACTTATTTCTCTTAAATATTCATCCAGAAATGTAACTGCTAGCCATAGTAAGGAATATGCTGCATTTTACTAATACTACCAGACAGTTTCCAAAATGCCTTACAGTTTACACTCCCACCAGCAGTATATGAGAGTTGCAGTTGTTCAGGATGGGCTTGAACCTGCTTTGTAGGCCAGGCTGGCCTCAAACTCACAGCAATCCTGCTTCAGCTTCTTGAATGCTGGGATTACAGGCATGTGCCACCATGCTGCCTTTACCATCTGTTACAAAACCTGTCATTTTACTAGTTGTGAAACAGAATATACACTATCCTTTCTCCTCTCTACCTCCTGGCCACATACAGTGTGGTCCTACACAGCAACACCTAGGAAAAGAAACCATGACAGAACCTAGGGTCTGATTACAAACAAGCTGAATCTTAAGTCCCATGCACACATATTCAGAGTCTACATTTTACTAAAAGTCCCCAGCTGAAGTTCATGTCCTCTAAAATCTAAGGGGCATTTCTCTAAATTTCTAGAATAATTAAAATACCCCCCCTAAAAACTGTTTCAACCCACCCTTATCAATGAGCAAGATATGTTTCAGTAATACATTCCTTATATGACTTCAATTCCCAAGACAAGCTTCTAGAATAACTTTAGCTACCTACAAGAAAAAGAGGTCATCGTTAAGACCAAACCTTGGGTTCACCAAGAACCGTTCCTGTCTTATTACTCCTTTTTGTTTCCTTGCCAGAAATACTTTTTTGCTAGACTGAATGGTTCATTGGAAAAAATATATCTGAATTTCAGTAAAGCATTTAACAAATGTCCTCAAGTATCCTTACTGTTTGGTTCTTACACTATGACCCTATTCTAATTATTCTTTGTATTTTAGCATCTAGCTAAAATATAAAGATACTTCATAAACTTTTGTTGAATTTTTAATTAAGCCTTGTAAATGCACAAATAAATGCAAGCTAAGTGTTAGCACACTCAACAGGTTTCTAATAATATGTTAAATGATATAATCGGGATTTGGGGGGAGTACCAGGAACTCAACTCAGGACCTTGTGCTTATCAGACAAGTGCCGTGCCACTGAATTATATCCCCAGTCCTTAGAATCAGGATCCAAAGAGGTCTTAACACAAAAAAATGAATTCCAGAGGGGATGTAACCACAAATACAGAAAAGCAAAAAATAAATTTTTAAAAGTCATATCAATTTATATTTTTAAATCAAGAGAAAATACATGATTCCAAGTAAAATATTAAGTGCTAAAACTAATTTGAGAAAGGTTAAAAAATGTGAACAGGCCAATAAAATACTGTTAAATATCTGCTATTAACATGTGAAGATCAAATAATATTAGTCATTTTGTAAATGGTTAAAGAACTGACAAATTCCTATATTCTTCACATTATCCCAGAACAGTGACAAAGATGGAGAGCTTCCAAAACATCTTAAAAGCTGACACAACCCTACTACCCAAACTCTCCAAAGATAACGCTGAAATACTTGAATAACAGATACAAATTCACAACACAAAACTCAAATTTATCAGTGTGATCACACACACACACACACACACACACACACACACAGAGTGACCAAGAAGTTTTTGGAGGAACATTAGGATATTTAAGCATTAGAAAATCTATCAACATATTTTACCCATATTAAAAACATTAAGTAGTCAAATGTTGTTTTTCAGTAAGTGCCAAAAAATATTTGAGAGAATTTTAAAACTATACAATTTTAAAGGACCTTAATTTTGAAAAATATCAGGTTACTCTAGCCAGAGAAAACCTATATGGAATAAATGCAAGCCTCTGCATATGGGTCCAAAACAAATATTTTATTACTTCTTGTTGTCTTTAATTGTTTAATCAATCTTGAATTCTTATATCTGGTAATTTGAGCAGCTTTGCTGAAGATAACAATACATAATATAACAACCATTGTTAATTCCTATCATATTGTTTTTGAATCCTGAATTTTTTATTGCTTTATTTGTGTCTTCATTGTTGTTACTTTGTTATTTTTCTCTCTTTTTCTCTTTAAAATAAAAAATAAATAAACAAACACAACAGAAAAAAAAACAAAAAACAGACGTTCAAGTATGCAGTGAGACATGGTAAATAGAAAGGCTTGTAAGTGTTAGCTGGCAGTAAGAGTAAATGAGTCAATGATGTGATGTGGCTTCCATGAAAATTTAGCTCTATTGACAGAATATTATCCAGGACAAGAGAGGTGATAATTTCATAATACTGTATAATATAATGGTTATACTTAAAGATTCAAATCATGAACATTATGTTTTAGTAATGCCACCTTAAGAAAATTACTTAATTACTAAGTCCTCATCCATAAGTTGGAAATAGTAATTCATAGCTCACAAGGTTAAGGCTCATATAAGATCATGCATTGTACATAACATTATCCAACATATAAAACAAAACTAACCAAGTTTTCCAAGCATGTCTTTCATTCAGCACTATCTTCTGAGTACCTATGAAGTACCAGACTCTGTCCTGGTCATCAAAAATTAAACTAATAAACAGACAAAATTTTTGCCCACATGGAGCTTACAAGAAGTAATTCCCTGCCTTTGACTGTCCCCCAGCATAGGCTGGACAATACTTATACAGAATCACATCCTGAAAGGGTGATTGGAAAACCTTTCTCAACTCTGAGGTTCCATAACACAAAGAATATGAGCTGGTCATCTGAAGTACAAACACCCAGAAACGCAGTCTCAAATTCTAATCTATCCACGAGAGACTGTAACAACTACCGTACCATCACCATATACTCCAGCACCATCATCACAACACTGCTGTCTGCAAAACAACCCCTTGACTTCCCTGCTGCCTTCTCAAATACTATCTCTCATCTACTCCTTTAGATGCTGAACTTTCGATTCCTCAACTGATACAGCTACTTTTCCCCACCAGTGCCTTCTTCACCAGAGAAAGAGCATGAAGTCACCAGTGGAAGGAGCTTAGCTTTTGTCATCAGAATAACCAGGGTCCAAATCCTAGACCTAAGAGACCCAGTCTGCTGCCTATACTAGGAAGGGTTTCTCGATCTAGAAATCAAGTTTACCAACGCTGGTCAAGCCAGGCCGTACCCGGGCCCTCCCTGGGAGCACCTCCTGGCTCAGGCTCTCTGGCTGCTCAGGCTTCTGCTTCTTTCAGCCCTGTCACTGCTTATTCAGGTACTTCTTCAATCATAAATTCAGCCCGGAGAAAACTCAGACCCAAATCCACTCTGTATCCAAGTCCACTGGTCTCCACAATCCATGAAACTCAAAAAAGGAAGAGGCCAATCCCATCATAAAAGAATTGTATCTCAACAGATTTATTGATTTGCTGAAGAGGTTCTCAAAGTACTCATTACTATAGGTCAGTGAGAGTTCTCTCAGACTCTCCACAGCTCCCGCGTGGGGAAATTGTACAATGACTTCACATTATGTTCTATGATGGTAGTTTCTTTTTAACCCCTTCCAGAAAGTATTCTGGATGTACTCTTTATTTTTTGCCAGATTCTCCTTTTAAAGGCATTCACTTTAACAATTGCCAATGCTTACACTGCACCTGTTACATACCGTGGCCTCTTTTAAATACAACACCCCTAAGCAGTATATACTATTTAACAGATCAGGAAACTGAGGCCTGAAGAAGAAGTCAATCTAACAAGCGTAAGTTCACACTGCTAGAGAGTAGTGGAATATTCTGTTAACCCCAAACTAATTTCCAGCACTGTATAAGTCATAGAAATAAAATTAGGTTCACTATAGAATTTCTGTTCTTCAGAATGCTTAATCAAGAATTCTATGAACAGACTTTAAAACGTAATTTTAATTGGGAAGAGCAATATAGACTCAAAAGAACAGAATATTTTAAATGTTTAGGTTAAAAGGAGATTCAAAGCTTCAGTATTTTCAATACTACTTTGCTCTAAAATTGGCATAAATCCAATAAACTTCAGGTTGAAATGATGAATAAGTGCTTAAAAATTTAGACATCTATATCTAAGCTGAAATTTAAATGGGCTCAGCTTTTACTTAATGGCTGCTCACTGTACAGTGCTGTTATGGTTTGTGTCCAGATGTCCCCCAAAGCCTCATGCAGTCATGGGCGGGCTTCTAGAGTTTGTGACTGACTCGTGGTCCCATGGGGCTATCGGTGTGAGTGCTGGGATTATGGGTGTGAGTGCTACCCCCACCCTGCACTGGGTATAGCAGGGCAGGGAGCCTGCACACAACGTAAGAGAAGGAAAGAGCCTTGCTCACTGCCATTCCTCTCTTTTGCTCTTGTTGCTTTCCTGTTCTGCTGCCATGAACTGTTGCCCTCTGCCATGTGCCACACTGCCTTGGAGCCAGCCAAGTATGGACTGAAACCTCCACAAACTGAGAGCTAAATAAACCTTTCCTTCCTTAATTTTGGGCATCAGGTATTTTGGACCAGCAATGAGATAAAAGTAACCATAATGAGAGAAAAGTAACCAAGACAACTGTAGTACTCAGACATCACTTTTTATATAGTCAAATACCAATGGAGAGAAAACTGTCCTAACTGGATTTGTATACTGCTGAAACTGACAGGAAAAAAAGGTGCATCAATTCAGAAAAAAGCTTAAGACATTTAAAGGTACATGTGGGGAGGTTAAATATAACAGGTAATTTTGCTTAAATCCAGAGAGAGATCTACTACTTGATAAATAAATGTCAGAGATGGTGTGCCTATGTGTGAAGAGCCAGTCACAAGTGACCTTCAAAGAACTGCAATACAGTGCTCTTCCCTAGCAAGAACAGAATCTTGAGAGGAGAAAAAAAAGATAATTGGTCATCAAATAACAGTGAACTACCTAAGTGGGCCAAAGGCAAGAGAATTTGAGAATTTTTGTATGTGAATGGGAAGCTGACAGGACAGTCAGCCTTGCTTTGCACTATCCCACATCAACTTAAACTAGTGCCTAATGGAGCCAGGTCCATATCTTGCATGATTCTAAAGTAACTGACAGCAAACCATGACACAGGAGCTGCGTAAAACTGAAATCAGAACTATCCAAAGTGCAAACTCTGATATACAAGAGTTTCAGTTAGCACCACGCTATGCAAAGTGAAGACTGCCTTAACAACCACATCTACAAAAAGCCAACGATGCACAATAATAATCCAACTCCTTACTATCTTGATTATTTTGACTCAGAGATTATATCACGAACTCTCTTGACTGATTTACCTATTATGTAGCAGAAATACCATGGAACTCCAAATCAGAACATCTATGTCTAGATTATAATTTTGCTACTCAGTGGCTATGTAGTTTTAGACAAGTCATTTCCCCCTCAAACTCTTAATTTCTTTTTACATAGAATAGAAACAATGACATTTACCTCCAGTTGTTGCATAATTAATTAATAAAATAATACTCACTAATACTTAATGAGAACAACATATCAGGCAGTCTTCCAAGTATATTAGCTTATTTAAATCTCTCAAAAATTATGATACAAGTACTATTACTATTTCCATCTTATGAAAACACCCAGGAATATATGCGGCATGTGGTAAACAATACATTTGGTGATATACATCCAGTGCATTACTTAATATTACTTCCATCCATGGGAACGAATGGGTACCAAAAAGAAAATGTGAAAAGATGAAATCTGGTTGTGCATTAGATACTGCAGAAAACTGATGAAAGGGAAGTATGCTCTTAATAAAAATAAGTGGGTTTTTTTTTCCCTAGAGATTCTTCCCTCCTCCTCTTGAGTGCTAGATGTACTCTAAGACTTTGGAAGAGGTTAACTGGCAGACTTCAAAGACAGCCAACTCTGTTGGTGACAGAAACCATAGTCAAAAAGCCTGGCATTGGCCACTGCTCCCAGTCTAGCCAAACACATGCAATGAATTGATGGCTGTGTCCCAAGACCCTGCTTATCTCATCCAGCTCAAACTCCTTCACAGACACAACCCTTCCAATGCCAACATTTCCTCCCTTCCTTCTAACGTTCTATCAGACACTTCTGCTTTGAGTGCAGGAGCCCTGTCCAGGAGCACACCGTGAAAATGCACTCTGTCAGTACTGTCTGCACAAGAGAAAGGAGGAAGCTGGAAGTATTTTATCGTTGTTGCTCATTAGTCACCTCGCATGAATTTATGTATTAAGGTAGACTGCTAGCATTTATCATCTTAGAAGATACAATGGACATGGTCAAAGGAGGCTGATAAACAGGACAGGGAACTTTGCTGAAAGTTCTAGGTCAGGAGCAGGCCAGAGCATTATCCTGGAAGGGAATGAACTGGGCATCAGGGCTGAAACCTTTTTCGAGATCATCAAGCTTCCCAGTCTGCCAATGAAGGAACTAATTCCTAGAGAGAACTGCCATAGCCAAAGTCACTG
This sequence comes from Dinomys branickii, assembly GCA_004027595.1. Taxonomy (NCBI): domain Eukaryota; kingdom Metazoa; phylum Chordata; class Mammalia; order Rodentia; family Dinomyidae; genus Dinomys; species Dinomys branickii. The sequence continues at coordinate 4,036 of PVLD010007187.1, read as the reverse complement.
AAAGTTTACTGGCAGAGCTGAAACTCCCAAACGCAGCTTTTGCTCCTGCACAAAAGGTATACTAGTGAGCTACAGAAGGGGCGGGGCGGGGGGCACTGGTGACGTCTGCTCATCAGCACCCCTGACTGCTGCCTTACTCACCGTTCCCAGCTTCTGCTCTGATTGGGTCTAAATCGGGGGAAGGCTGTGCGTAGAAGCAGAAAGAGCCCCAGGCATTCAGGAGAGTAGTGGTCCTCCACTTGGTCCCCTCTCCTAAAACACAACAAATACACTTAACTATAAAACCTCACTGATCCCTTCACAGTGACAAAATGACTCAAATGACTTTTCCTAAAGAATAAAAGATAGGTTATGCCTAATTCCATCCTCATATCAGAGCCCTGTAAAAATGCCACACTGCTGTTTCGGAACCCCAATAGTGGTAAAACTGTAACCCCACTTCTTGTTCTGGGATTCCAGTGATGGCGACACTCTTCCAGGGGATCCTGTCTCAAAATAGTGTCCTCTGGAAACTATTCATTCACCATATCTTCCCCCTCTCTTTCCCACCTATGTTTTCATTTCAGAGGTCTCCTAATGCCTGTGCCATCCTGGCAACATACTATATAAATACCTAGGGTTTGTTTGTTCATTTATTTATTTATTCATTCAATCATTTAAAGAACATGAACTAACCTTGCCAAACTTAAATATAGAGTGACACCCTAAGTTTACATATCAAACATTAAAACCTCAGATCCTGTAACAGAAGTATCCCAAATAAGAAGGGAGATTAATTGTAGACATTATTTTCTAGTCTTTAACTAAATTAACCCTGAACAAATGTCCACCTCATTTTAAAAGATCGTCTCAAAGAAACAGTAGTTCAAGGACAATAAGAATTTAAGCCTTCCTGACAAGACTACGACCACCCTGACACTGGTACACTAGGAGGAGATCTCTAGCAATCTTATTACTAGACGGAAATGATGATCCAAGCAAATATGACAAAGATAGGTCCATTTTTTTAATTGTCAAGAAGACAAATTTGACAAATAGATTTATGCCCAGTATCGGTAACAGTGTACCTTGCCCTATTATACTTTGAGATATTAAATAATAAGAATGTGAAGCATTTACATTCAGAGAGACATTTTTAAACTAAGCACATAGATACAATTTAAATTGCTAGAGCTGGAGATACAGCTCAGGGGTAGTGTGCTTGCCTAGCATATGTAAAAGGCCCTGGTCAGATTCCCAGCACTGTAAATAAATAATAAATAAATAGCTACAACTTTTTCAGCAATGTCTAAAATATAAAGCTCAATCCAGCATTTTACAAAAATTTAACAAACTTCATGTTAAAAGTTTGGAAACCTCTCCTGAAGTTCCTTTTTTTTTTTTTTTTTTGGCAGACTGGGGATCAAACTCAGGACCCTGCGCTTGCTAGGCAGGCGCTTATTCCACTGAGCTATATCCCCAGCCCTGAAGTTCCTTTATAAAAGGCAAAAGGATACATGCCACTAGAGAAATGTTTGTCCTTTGTGCTGCTATCAAAAGGGCTAAATAATACACAGTGAACAACATGACATATTTAACTGCATTCCCTTAATTAAAAGTCAGAGTTGCTTAATGAACAACTCTCATGTAGCTATTTGCCCAGAATGCAATGGGAATAATGCCCTTTGGGGTTGTACAGCCGGTATTAAGACAAACAAGGTTGAAAGATGCATAGAAAGCAAGACTGAAGATTTGAAAAAGAAACACATCATGTCTTGCTTTTTCAGATGAATTAATGTACACATTTATTAACATGCCTAAGTTCATAATATTTGGTAGACAAAGTACTACTTTTGAGAGAGCCACTAACGTACATACCAGAGAAGAGGCCATCTGAATGGTATATTACTTTTTTAAATCAAAGTAACTCTCAGGGAAAGCTAAGAAAGTGTAATGAAGGGCAAAGTAGTTGCCCTAATTGAACTAAAGAAGAAAAAAGGCTAGGGTTATAGAAATAGTAGAATGCCCCCCCCCCGCCATTTGTAGCTAAGAAATTCCAGCAAGATATTGAAGACAGTATTATTCAAAAATGGAATTACTTTTGCAAGTAAATAAATCTGTAAAACACAGCAAAATATCTACAATGCTTTGAAATGAGCTGAGAGTAACCACGAGAATTCTTTTACTGTTCTGAAATTCCACTGCTTGTCCCATAGCTAAGTTCCCAAACTTCAGGATAGGTACCAAAAGAACTAACATACCAAATGTGCCGAACTTTTATGTGATGACAAGATGTGCATGTTGCTACGTACATAGATTAAAGACAGAAGACAGGCAGATATTCATATAAATAATTAGATACACACACATACAAGAAACTGAACAATCTGTCTCAAGATATAAGTGGTATTTTATCAAATTAGAAGTGCTTTTCAAAGCAGATCCATGCTACAAAAGAATACTTTGAAAACATATTTGTGATTTTATTACCAAAATTCTATCACCTAAAAAAAAATTCTCACTTGTTTTCACTTTTTAAATTGGCAAGAAGATATTTTAACCTACTAATGATGTCCCAAAAAATTTTAATGGGTTTTCAGCCCATGTATAAAATAGGAAAATGCTACACCTTCCACTTCTTTGGCAAAAACAATAGCTGTCACCAAGGAAGATAGACATTTACTAGCCAAATTTTTAAAAAGCTTTTTGCATCTTTTGTGTATGGAATTAAAAATTTAATACCAAAATTTACTGAGTATAATCAGTGATATAGTTCTTCCATTTGAACCTATTTTGTATTCTTTCTGGAGTATTAGTCCTCAGCCATGCCAGCAATAAAAGCATGTAGCAACATCAGCTGAACTTATAACCAGCTCTTTTTTTTTTTATAACCAGCTCTTTAAATCCCTTCATAACACAGTGTTAAACCAAGACTTTTAAAAATAGCAAAGCCTACGCTATTGTAGTTTTGTGGGGACCATAATTAGTTTTAGAATATTTATATCATCTATATCTTTCTTTTTAATATTTAAATATGAATGTTTTGTAGTGTACATACAATGGTATGTGTCCACAATTTTAAATAAATATACACATGTATTAGGGCACATGCTATCTCCAAAAATGTTTGGAGATTACTATTCTGTTCATTCTTTAAAATAAACCTTGAAGTCGTCTTGTCAGAAGAAATCTTTCAGACTCATCCTCACTGACAATATTTTTCCATTGCCCGTATGCTTCCTAAACCACCCAAGATTTCCTTCTCTCTTTGAACATCCTAAATTCTACCTCTTAATCTCAGGCACTGAAAATGTTTCCTACTTTTACTCCAGTCAAGCAGGGTAGACACCAGTCACAGTGCTACCATGCCCTTACACTGAAACAAACATTTTATTAATGATCAAAGTATTTATTTTAAGATGCATTAGCAATATATGTAGCTAAATATCAGCCCCATTTGAGTCAATCTAGGATGTCTACAGAACTTAATGTCCTTGTTACTAAACATAATAAAATCATATTTCTAAAAAAAATTTAAAAATTAAAAAAATAAAATAAAATCATATTTCTATTTTTGTTATATCAGATAAAAATTTTTAAATAAGGAAAAATAAAGCTGTATTATCATAGCTTCATAAAATATAAAGGACACTGATACAAGTATTCTGTTATATTGATATTTTAATTACAGAAACTGACTTATGCACAGATTGAAAAAGAAGAGTATCAACTCAAAGATGGAAAGTGATGCCAATACAAAAGAAAAAATTAACATACAATAAGAAGGGAGGTACTTTTGCATATACACATGCACAGCTCTGATATCAGTGAGCTTTCCTATGTGAAAAATAAGAAAGAAAATAAACACAAAACTTCACAAGTAAGTCATTACAAATTTTATGAATGTTTCGGAAAAAGGCCCAAGGTGTAATAATTAAAAATCAAAGAATTTTTTATTCCTCTGACGTGCCATATATAAGAATTTGAAAAAGCAATTTCAATAGTCAAGTGTACTAATCCCACTGAATTCAGGCGTGTATATATATATATATATATA
>PVLD010007186.1:0-93497 GCA_004027595.1 Dinomys branickii | reverse complement strand
CAACGTTCTGGGATCTAAGGCAGTAGGATTGTAAATTCAAGCCCAACTTGGACAACTTAGTGACTTAGAGAGATCCTCTCTCATAATAAAAAAATAACAAAGGGCTGGGGATATAACTCAGTACGAAAGGCTCTGTGTTCAATCTCTAGTACCATTAAAGAAGAGAAAGAGAGGAGAGGGAGGGGAGACAGACATGCAGGCAGGCAGGGAACAGTGCTCTGGGAGTAGTACTCAGGGAGTTAGGGTGCTCTGGGCCGGAGACCCACTGTGTAGGGAGAACAAGGACCTGGGTTACTGTGGGGCCCATAGCTCTGGAGGTCACTGTGGGACCAGCTGCCTCACCCTGGGCCTGGTTTTGTAAAAACGGGGAGTTGGAGCAAGGTGTTCATTCTGGTGAGAGCCCCGGTCCGTAAGATGAGGAACGTCAGCGTTGAGTTACTTGCATAAGAGCTCCAAAGAGAGCAGGAAGCCCTCTTACGGTCCTTGACAAAAGCCAAGAGGGAGGTTTCTAGAAACAGCTCTTTGGAAAGGGCTCTCAAGGGAAGATGCCAGATTTGTGTGAGTAAAAAGAAAGAAACGGATGGGTGTGGGTGTATAGTTGCTTTTCAGCTGGGACTCAGTGCGTGCTCTGTGTCCTGGGTAGGGCTGCTGATTCTGGGTGAAGCTAAAGGGGACTGTTGATTCCTCTTTGAACATCCGACGTTCTCCTTCCGGAACCGCTTCTCCTAGTAACGCTTCCTTGTCTGTCCATTGCTCCCCAACATCTGGCATCCCGTGTGGCCAGATGGGAGGCATCACCTCCAGAGTGCTGGGACCCCCAGCATGCCTTTGGGTGGAGGCCCTGTGGGCATCACTTGCTTCTTATAGGCTGGGGATCGGCAGCAGAAACTGAGATTCTGGGGTGCCTTTGGGTGTCAAAAGGCAGAGTGCTCTCAAAGAGCAGCGCTGGCGGGTGAGGAAACTGCCGGAGGTGGGGAGCCCTGGGCTGGCGCAGCTCTCAGCTTCTGACACTTATACCCGATGGCCCTTGTCACTTCCTGTCGTGCAGCCCAAGCGGTGGGGAGGAGTTCCTTCAGGGAAAGCATGCTCGGCTCTGCTTAGAGAATCCCATTGGTAAAGCCCCGCCGCTGTTAAGGGCCCGGGAGCCTGGGTGGATGAGGACAGAGTGCCCCATGGTGTGGTGCTGCTTCTTTGTCCGGGCACAGGTAAGCTCCGGCTGCTGCTGAGCCAGCTCCCACCCTGGCCAGGAGCCAAGACGTGGAAAGGGACACTGGTCTTTTTACTTCCCAAGGAACTGGGCTGTGGGCTGCTATGAAAAAGACCTGCATGATGGAGCCAGATTCTTGCCTCACATTAGTCTGAATCAGGAAAGAGCTGTGTGGTTGTGTTTAGGACCACAGGGCATTGCGTGTGGTTGCAATGGTGAATTCAGTGGCGTGCAGCCCAGACCCTGCCTCCTGCAGCATCTGTGATTGGAGGACAGCCAGGGGAGAGGGCCATTCTCTCTGCTCTAGGATGATAACATTTTAACTTTTTCAGAACTGTTTTGATTAATGGGATGGGGAAGAGAGAAAAAGATTTGCATCTGTCTTCTGTTTTGACAGTGTTGTTTGTTCACCAAGTGGATTTCTAAGAGCATATTTCTCTTCTTTGGATCGGAAGACGGCTGAGCTGGGTTTGGGAAGTTCATTCCCCTTGAGCAACTCTTTTGTAGGTTTCCCTGAAGTGGTCTTGGTATTGAGCATGTGCTTATCAGTGGGAGGATGAAGTCAGATAAGCAGAGGGGACTGGGGCTCCACCTTCAGCGTGGTGATGCTGGACTTGGCTTATTTTGGGAGAAGCAGCTGGAGATGTATTTGTTTCATTTGTCTGAGGGGAGGTGTTGAAGTTTCAGTGAAGTCAGACCTACTTTTTAAAGGAAATACCTGTTGCTTTGTCTGTTCCTGTCCCTGGCATTGTCTCTGAGACTGATTTTTTCTAACCTTGGTTCCAAGTCTCCCACAGGACCATTACAGACATATGCTTGTCAATTGTTTTTATTGTGAAAGTCACATAACATTAAATGTATCATCTCAGCTGTTGTAAGTATACAGTTCAGTGTTACCAAGTACTTTGACAATGTTGTGCAGCCATCTTCACCATTCATCTCCGTAACTCTTCTCGCCTTGTGAAACTGAAGCTCTGTACCCATTAGTACTTTGCTGCCCCCTCCCCCAGCCCAGCAACTACCATTCTATTTTGTCTCTCATGTTGACTAAGTATTTCTTACAGATTGAGTCAGTGTTTGTCTCTTTGTAACTGGCTTATTTCACTTAGTGAAACATCCCCAAGGTTTCCTGATGCTGCAACATGCATAAGAACACCCTCTTTTTCAAGGCCGGTGTTCCTAACCTACACGGGTACCATGTTTTGCTCCCTCAGTGAGTCCTTGGGTTATTTCCATGCTTAGCTGTTGTAATGATGTTGCTATGAACTTGGTGCCCAGATATCTTCTTCAGTTTTGGTGGGTATGTACCCACAAGTGACAATGCTGGATCGTAAGGGTTTTTTTGTGTCCTTCTGAGACAGGGTCTCGCTATTCAGTTCAGGTTGGCTGTGAGCTTGCTTTGTAGCCCAGGCTGGTCTCAAACTTGCAACAACCCTCCTGCCTCAGCCTCCTGAGTGCTGGGATTACAGGTATGCACTACCATGCCCAGCCAAGGATCATAAGTTTTAATTTTTAATTTTTCCACAGCACCTGTACCAGTTTAGATTCCCACCTAGAGTTTGCTAGCATCTGGTTTTTTCACATCTTTACCAACACTGGTCATTTGCTGGTTTTTTGTTTTTATTTTTTAAATAGTAGCCATCCTGATACACATGAATTTTATCACATTGTAGTTTTTATTTGCATTTTCTAATGATTAGTGACACTGAGCTGCTTTTATGTATGTTACTGGCCATTTATATGTCTTCTTTAGGAGACATAGGTATGTCTCCTAAAGAAGACATATCTATTGGTCTATTCAAATATGTTGCCTATTTTTCAATCTTTTTTTTTTTTTTGCTTTACTTTTAAGAGTTCACTATATATTCTGTATATTTACCTCTTATGGTATGATATATACAAATATTTTCCCCATTTTTGTGTTTCCTTTTTATTATGTTGATATTGTACAGTGTCTTTTTTTTTTTTTTTTTTTAGTCTTTTTGAGACTGGGTCTTGGCTGGGGATATAGCTCAGTGGAATAAGCGCCTGCCTAGCAAGCACAGGGTCCTGAGTTCAATCCCCAGTACTGCCAAAAAAAAAAAAAATAGAGACTGGGTCTTGCTGTATAGTTCAGGTTGGCCTGCTTCAACCTCCCGAGTGCTGGGATTACAGGCATGTGCCACCACAGCTGCCCACCTGTCCCTTTTTCATTTTATTTTTTTTAATTTGCAAGGTTGGGATTCAATCCAGGGTCTCACACGTTAGACAAGCAGTTAACCACTGAGTTACAATCCCAGCTCCAGACATACATTTTATTTATTTTTGTCTTTTTGAGACAGGGTCTCACTATGCAGTTCAGGCTGGCCTTGAGCTCACTCTGTAGCCCAGGCTGGTCTCGAACTTTCAACAATCCTCCTGCCTCAGCCTCCTGAGTGCTGGTATTACAGGCATGCACCACCACGTCTGGCTATGACTTTGGTAATTTATCTTTCACCATTTCTCATCTCACTGACTAGCTATTTGCTCATTTAATGAAAAATAATTTTTGACCTTTGAAATATGGAACTTGTCAATAAATCAAATTATTTACTACCTTTGAACAATAGTTAATGCAATGCTAATAACAATGTAACTAAGCCCTATACTCATGTGAGTTGATGAAATTCTTACCATACAATAGGGATTGGCTCACTATTATTGTTCCCAATTTGCAGATGGTAAAAAGTGAAGCACAGAGTAGATAATTTGTATTAACTAGGTCACCAGCTAGTTAGTGAATCAGACTTCAAGACCAGGCAGAATGGATCCAGAAATAACCCTTAGCCATTAGGTGCTATGTGATGTTTTAGTCCTGGGTCCTTCTTGAACCTCATACTGCATACCTCTGCAGCGATCACTTGCTTTGCGGTCTTTCGTGGAGTCGTTGCATTTTGGTGGATGCCGAGCATGCTCCAGTTAGCACCTAAGTAAGGGGCGTCTCTGACAAGTCACTTCTTCCTTGGCACTCCGGTTTCCTTCCGGTGATGATGTCTCTCAGCTCATGTTAGCTCTGCTGTGAGCCTGTGGTGTGTAGCTGTCCCATGCAGAAAGTAAAAACTCGTCGTGAGACATGAAGCATGCCCTATTTCAAAGTCAGATGACCTAACGAATGATTTCAATCAAGCACACGTTTCCCAGGGATGTCAGCTTAAACTCCACATGTAATCGGCTGGCTTGCTATTGATCTTTATTCTGCTCTTGCAAACATTATTGAGTGAATTCTGATTTCTTAGCCCTGAGAATCTCCGGAGAAAGGGTGTAAGGAAAGTGGGCTTGGATGTGGGAGGGAGAAGAGGAAAAGGAGGGGAATCTTTTATACAGCTCACAGATTCATCCCCTTAAATCTGGCCAAGGTGGTTGTGTGTCTGTGGCCACACTGGTACTGCAATGGTTACATACACAGTTTTAGAACCTGACATGTAGATTCAAATTCGAGTTTTCCTTTTACTAGCAGTGTGGTCCAAGGCTTGCTGCCATACCTCTCTGAATCTGTGTTCTCCTCTGAGAATGGCGATGAGAAGTAGTGGCTGGAGGAGAAGTTTTAACCCTGCCTCATGAGGTTGCCATGAGGGTTGACTGAACCACCTAGTGGGATCAGCCTTCAGCAGATCCAACCCCTGTCCATGTCATGCTGACTCTAGAACAGGCTGGTGGCCACCCGTGAAATGAATCCTGGATGTGTGGGCTTAGCAAGAGCAGGGCTTCCAAGCATCTTATGATCAACGTGGACCGGGCTTGAGTTTGCGGAGGGAAAGAAGCAGCACTTGCTGTGTGAGGTTGACACTGCATTCGGAAGCCCTCTTACAGCTGCGTCTGCACAGCCTGCACCATGCTAGCACTGGGAGCCAGGGAAAGGGAAGCTGATTCAAAGCATATCTGAAAAGGCGGGTCTTGATAGAACACTCAGATGTGTGACTCAGGGGACGAGGTCAGGGCAGTGATCCAGTGGCCCACCAGGACAGAAACAATGGGTACCTTCAGGGTCTAAATATAGACAATGCGAACGTCAGGGAGCCAGGAGCGAAGGCTGGCAGGCGTCTTGGGAGTGTTCAGGAAGCAGCCCCTGGGTGCTGGCCTTTGCTCATAGCCCTCTTTTTATGAATAACTTTATCCACGTTCTGCCTCTCCACCTTCACGGTGCCTGCCTCAGCCTGGCCGCCTGGTTCCTTTCCCTGCCTCTCTGCTCTCTGTGATGCTTGCCCCTCCCCCTTTCTTCCCTCGAGCACCCCCCCCATGCCCCGTGCTCCCGGTCCCCTCCATAGCTCGAGGTGTTCACTCCCCAGTTCTCGTAGGCGGGACTAAAAGTATTTGGGTTTGGGGGTTCACGTTCCAGGTTATGCAGTTAACCTTAGGTGATGCTAGCACCAGGTTCTTCACTCAGGGGCAGCCGCAACATGTGAGGTGCTATTGAAAACTGTGGTGAGTGTTTATTTTTTTATTTTTATTTTTTTTGCGGTACTGGGGATCGAACTCAGGACCCTGCGCTTGCTAGGCAAGCGCTTATTCCACTGAACTATATCCCCAGCCCTGTGGTGAGTGTTTAAAAGTTTAACAGTTTATTCAAGTGAAAGACACTTATCCCATCCTCCCCTCCACTCTCTGACGCAGTTCCAGAGTCCTCTTTTGTGTTATACTGTCGTGGCTTCCTTGATGTCCTGACTCAGTGGAAGACATTTACCTTTCGTGGTCATTTTGAATTTGGGGAAAAGCAGGGTGCCAGATTCAGTGGGTAAAGTGGTCAAGAGCATGCCACAATGTGCTTATAAACCTGCCTTTTGTTGGAGGGTGCTCAGCAGCCATCACTGTATTTTGAACACATCTCATAAAGATAGTCACAAAAGAGGATGTTCAGAACTGCTTCAGAAAGAGGCGAGAACCATGGGAAGAGTGTGTTCACAGCTAGAGGGAGCACTTTGAGGCTGTGGCTGATAGAGTGTCTTTTACTGTATAGTAATATATTTTCAAAGATTTCAACATTCACTGTATATTTTCTCCGTGCTGCATACCTGTTAGGAACACAGATCCTGGAGGTTGGCACCCTGAGTTCAAATCCTCACTGCTGCTCACTCTGTGACTTTGTGCAAGCTGCTTATTTCTCTGGACCTCAGTTACCTCCCTACAGTGTGGGGATGGTGGTAATACGTGCCATGAATAAAACAGAATCTGGGAAGCCCTTCAACCAGTATATATTGTCGGTGCTCAGAAATGCTCTCCATGATTACTGAGATTTATAGGAAAAGGAAACTTGAAATACGTCTGTGTTTCTCCAGCTTCACTCATCTGTATCATCTCCATATACCACATTACTGATATTTTTAACTTATTATTATTTTTTAAATTGTCTAGTTTTTTTGGAGGGGTGTGTTTTTTAGGTGTTAGATTCATCATAGGCAGTAATAGTCCTGAAACCACAGGTTGAATGTGTATTTGCATATTGCAGTGAATATGTATGGATCTATTGCATAAGGTCTAGAATGAATTTATATCACACCAGGACCCACTTCCCACACTCTGAGGCTGAAGAACTAGTGAGTCTGAGCATCTGAGATCTAGGTTCCCGCCTGCTGGTGATTTGACTATGTTCATCCCACTGCAGTGAACAATGACCCATCCTTCATTAGACCTGGCTCCAAAGTCAGCTTTTGAGCCCGATTCTGTGTCAAGTGCCAGGATGGTCAAAATATGCATCCCTGTAGCCTTTCCTGTCTTCTTTGAATAGGCCATTACCAGCTCAGAGAGGAGCTGAAAAGAAAGTCACAAAGTAACCTCATTTCTAAAACCTATGAAAAGATCTCTCTCTGCCTGAAATCTCTGGAAATAGTACAGGAGACCGTCTGCCGGCTTTTGCTGAGTGACAACCACCCCCGAACTCAATGGCAAACAGTGACAAGCGCTGATTCTGCTCATAGATGTGCAGATGGCTGGGGTTACCTGCCCCATGTGGATTCACATGTGTGTATCTCTTGTGGAGGTCAAAAGGTCCAGAGAAGCAGCCTGAAACATACAACGTTGTAACGTATAGGGTCAGAATTGGCACACTGTCCATTCCTCCCATATTCCACTGGCTAGAGGAAGGCCCGGACCAAGCCATGGAGGTCAGAGAAGGGCAGAAATATTTGCTGCGAATAACGTCAGCTACCACAGAGATCATTGCTCAGTCTACATTTGCGTACGTACCATGTCCAGTACTGACCCCCTGAAGGGCAGTCTAGGAGCGAAAATGCTGAAGGTGATAACAACTGACTACACCTGATGAGCGACGGGAGAGTGGGCGGAGCCTGGCAGCGGGAGGAGCCAGCTGAGAGATCATCCCCCTGAGGGAGGATGGGCCAGCTGTGCATCACAGAGGCGAAGGTTCAAATCCCATGAGTGTTTGTTTCCTTGTACTCGCTGCAGGCTGTTTTTCATGCGCTAACTCCTCAAGCACCTGCAGCTATTAACAATCAGCACCTGCACATGCTGAGACTTTAGCATGGGGCTCAGCCTTTCACAGTTGCTCGGAATCCCCAGCCCCCTGGCGCTTTGCAGGCACCTGTGCCTGAGTGTCCTCTCCAGCAAATCGTGAATGTTTCTGTGCAGGCCCCGGCACAGGTGGACAGCTCTGCTCTAGCCGGCCAGCTCCTCCCTCTTCCTCTCTCCCCTTCCCCTTGTCCTCCTTAAGAAGCTGATACTGCGGAAGGGATGTTTGAACACCGCTGTCAGGTTTAGAGTCTGACTCACGCCAGCTGCCCACCGACTGTCTCCTAGGTGAGGAGGCGGTGAAGGTGTTGGCGATGTTTCGCTGGTACGGAGGCTCCCAGAAGTTTTGTGCTGGACGAAATAGGAAACCACGTGTTTGTGCAGAGGGTCACTGAAGTTTTGCGCTGAATGAAATAGGAGATTGCAGATCATTGATTTTCTTTATTTGATGGATTATGCAACTGAGACCCACAGAGGTTAATTTGCTTGTCCAAAGGCACACAGCTAATCATCTTCATCATCATCAAATTAATGTCTGTCCCCAGGCAGATGACTTTTGCTCAGATACCATTAGATCCTATTCACCTGGTACCTTTTCCAGTGTACAGTAGCTGTTCTGATCCATCCCTTTTATGGGACATGTTGCAATACTGAGTTTTCTTGTCCAAAACGTGGATGACAGAATCACATATGCTTCGTCTCAACTGTAGACTCAACGTGGGGCAGAACCCTCGTCCGCTCTTTCTCTGGCCTCCCCTTTCCACTCTGCCCCTCAGGCCTCCCTACCCCAGAGCCATGTGTGCGGGCAGCGGAGGTCGGGCCTCTGTGCTGAGGCCAGGTCATGTGGAGGGTGGAGGGAGAGTAGGGTCAGAGCCGGGAGAACAGCATCCCTGCGGAGTCCTGGAAATCTTTCTTGGAGCCATTCTTCTATTCTTAGTTTTGAAGGCACTTTGTTCTCTGGTGCATTGTTTTAACAGCACCGGGAAGTGGGTCCCCGCTTGGGGTCAGCGATGCCACTGCTTCCTGCCTGTGGCCGCCCAGGTGGGGAGTGTGCGCTTGGGTCCGGGCCGGCCCTTTGTCAGCAGGGTCACCGCAGCTGTCTGCTTTTGCTGCCTGTCTGTGCACAGGGCAGAGAAGGGCAAGCGGGGAGAGAGAGATTCCAGTGAGTCAGTTTTTCTTTACGGCAACATTAGCTGCAGTTATTTCCATGGAAAAAGAAAAATGCTAAAATCTAGGTCTCCATAGAGCAGTGTGCTTTCTTGAACAGCGCTGCCCAATAGAAATGGGTGGAAGCAGCAGGCCTAAGTTTAAATTTCCAGGTAGCTACATTTAAGGAAGCAAACAAAGAAGTGAAATTAATTTTTAAAATGTACTTTGTTCAGTTGAAGACCCAAGGATTAGCATTTCTGTGTGTAATTGATATTAAAAATTAAGTACACGCTTCACTTTTTTCATACAGAGTCTTTCAAACCCGGGGTGTCTGTGAGCAGAGAGCGCACCACAGGGGCCTGGTCAGATTTCAAGGCCCCGTAATGACATGTAGCTCAGCTTTGGAGCAGCACAGCCCAGAGCTCCTGCTGACGGATGGGGCACCTGCTTCGTCCAGGCGGAGATTGAGGCCCACAGTGGCCGTGGATCTCCAGAAGTGTGGCTAGTTCAACCAAGGGACTGAGATTTCTAATTTTACTTAATTGAAATATAAATTTGAACAGATACATGTACCTGGTGGCTACCATATTGGACAGTGCAAGCCCAGAGATTTGATTGCCTTAGAGAAATATTGATTTGACTTGACTATGGTATTGTTTTTTACCAGCCACATTGGCAGAGATTTTAAAGTGAGTGTAACAGACCCTTTCAGACATGTATAATATACATAAATGACAGTAGGCTTTATCAAGGACAGTTTGGCAACACTTATCAAAATTGCAGGTGTGTGTTCACCTGGGCCCAGCCATTCTGTTCCTGGATAGTAATGTTGCAGAGTCTCCTGTGTGTGTAGACTGGCTTATGTAGAAAGGAATTTGCTGCATAAAAGACTGGCAACTGCATATGTACCCAGTCAATGGGGGACTTTGATAAATAAATTATGGCACATTTAAATTTGCAATATCAAAAAAAGTGAGACTCGTTTTTACTTGATGGCATGAAAGGCCTTCCAAGGTATAATGTTAAGCAGGTGTATAGCAGCGCACGTAGTATACAACTATTTGGATAAAACAGAGGTTCCACTTATTTCTGTTGAGGGCAGCTCTGAAAGAAAAGAGAAAGAGCCAATCACAGTGGTTTCTTCCTGAGAGAGGGAGGGGCGACAGGTGGGCCGAGATTTGCTTGTCATTGAACGGCATTGGAATTTAGTCCCATACATTTGTGTTACCTATTCATAAAATAAATATCTAAAAAATAGAAAGCGGAAACGCTGGGGGGGCGTGAATCCCACAGGGCGTTCCAGGAAAGGTGAGCACTGGAGCCGGTTGTGGAAGGTGCACAGGAAGAAGCCTGATGCTCAGGAACGTGAAGTAGCGCAGCAGGTCCAGGCACCCATATGTACCCAGCAGTGGGCAAAGTGCTGAGGAGGTAAAGGGGGCCGTATGCTGGTTTGGGGCTTATTTCTGCAAGGGGAACAAGAGAGGACACATAGTTTATATGATTATTTATAATAGTCACCCAAAGAATGATATACAGGAGAGTGCAGGAAATCTGTCCACACGACCAAGGAATCCAGTTGAGAGCCTGAATCCCACAAAAATGTCCCGCATGAGTCCAGCTGAAGGCCTAGAGCTCAAAACAATGCCTCCCATGAGTCCACCTGGAGGCCCAGAACCCATGACAATATCTCATGCAGCCCCGTTTCACGGATCTGTGCTGGGAAGGCCCAAAGGTCAGTGGTGGAATCTAGGAAGTCTATGCCAGCATGATGAACAATCTGTGCTAGCAGGCTGAGGGACCTGCACTGGAGCTGGGAAGCAATGCTCAGAAGAACTAAAGCTCCCCCAAAAGGTACCACAGCCATCCTCAGCAACAGTGAGGTCCCGAGCTCCTCTAATGATTAAGATGGCCGAATTTCCATCAGGGAAGCCAACACAGCAAGCTTCTCTAGGAGACCGGCAGTGCACCATCTTCCCCTCCAGAGCCAGGAAGCGATGCTCAAAGTGAGGACCAGAGCTCTCCCAAAGTGAACCAAAGCCCTTCTCAGTGCCAACGAGGTCCCAAGCTCCTCAAAGGAAGAAAACAGCCAAGTTCATCAGGAAAGCCAGCATCGATGAGCTCCTCCAAAACAATCAACAGCTTCCACCAGCTCCAACAGCCTTTCTCTGCTCCCAACAGCCATAACTTTTCCTTCTCCAGTTCTGCCTCTTATGCAGCGGGCAACAATCCCCAGGTGGGCCTCCCACACCCAGCACCATACTGACTCAGTTCAGCCGGGGGTTATAAGTTGACCACCAGTTATGAATCCATTACAGACCATGACAGGGCTAGGACATGTGGAGGATCGGCCAGGTAGGAAAGATTTTGTCAGCAGAGTTTAGACGTAACTCCATGAAGGAATCGGAAGTGACCTGGTGGTCTGTGTGAGTGACAGCTCTGCCAGAGAAGAGGATGGCTGAAAGTGTGGTTCTCACAGTGTGACCCGAGGACCCCTCAGAGCCTCTGAGACCCAGAGGGTGCGGTGAGTCCCACAGTGTGTTGCCAGGTAGAAGACTTCACAGTGATGGGTGACAGGAGCCCAGCTGTCCTCTGCAGCCAGCCACTTAAGAGAGTTATCAAAACATAAAATAATGCTATCTTTTTGCTGTGGTTGAGAAAAATGTGGTGACTTTTTAGTAAAATAATGAAAAGAGAAGCTCATTGGCGTCCTCAACAATTTTTTAAAATTGTGGAGGGGTCCTGAGATCAAAACTCAAAAACTGCTGGTCTGGAAGGAGGGAGGCCTGTGTACTTATGACTGAGGTTGGATCACAGTAAACTGTAGGGGAGCGAGCACGGCTCTGGTTCGGTGAGTCACATGGGAGGCCTGAGCCCAGATGCAGGAGAGGCTGTGCATCTGCCGTGTCCGAGCGCAGCCCCACGACCTGGCGGCTATGTGTGGAAGAGGGCTTGGTGGACGGACCGGCTTTGACTGACAGGAATGTTGATGATCCCCTGCATACCAGTTCTCACCAAGGGGCAGTCAGTTATTCCAGTTCTTCACTGTTAGCAGCATCCAGGACTCATCTCCAAGTGCCCGATGGCGAGGCTCGCTGTAGAGGATCTCCTTAAAGGTGGAGTGCCACAGGCACCTAGCGTGCCTCAGGCTGAGAACGCTTGTCCAGCTCTGCTCTACCCCCGCCGTGAGAGTGCCCCGCTCCCACCGCTTCATATCGGCAGACTTTGCTTTCACTCTGAGAGCCCTGTGGAATTGGTGTCAGGATTTAACCCCTACTCCCCCGTTCCCCGCCTCACGAAGCACAGGATGCCAACTTGAATGGCAGGCATCTCGGGAAACATCTTTGCCCCAGGGAAACTCTCTCTGTCTCCCTCCACACACACACAGAAGCAGAAGCAGGTTCCCTGGGTGAGGCAGGAGTAAAAACTCGTACAGCTGCTCCTAACGTCAGGTAGAAATCCCCAGCCAGCTCTTCTTGTTCTTATGGTGTTTGCTATGACAGAGGTTGTGTGTGGGTCCTCACTGAGAAGGAGAAACTGAGCCTTTGTTGTCTGGCCTGGGCTGAGGGGAGAGGCCCAGTCAGGCATTTCGCCAAGAGCGGAGACTTTGGGCACGCAGATGCACTGTGAGTGCATGTGCCGTGACCTTTTCCCCTGGGGCAGGTCTCTGTGCAGGCCTCTTCCCTGGCTATACAAGATCTTTCCGAAGTGCTTGGGCGTGGCAGTGCATGCCGATAATCATAACATTCTAAAAAAAGGCTGAGGCAGGAGGACTGCAAACAAACTGGAGCCCAGCCTGGGCCATTTAGCAACTTAGTGAGACCCTGTGTTCAAAAAAAAGAGTGTAGCACAGAGTGAATCTCTAAAGCACCTTTGTGTCTCTTAGATGAATGGGGTCTGGGCAGGGGGCGGGCAGCTCCATGGGCCCTGCTCTTCCTGCTGTGCAGAGCCTGCCCCATCCCGAGCCCCCAGCTCCTGTTCATTTCTTCAATTCCTGAATTTTCCCTCAGCTCTCACCGTATACATGCACACTCGGCATAGAGCCCCGCTGCTCACAGATGTCACACTTGTGACCGTTTCTAACATTGGTCTGTGGCCCCGGCAGTGATACAGTGCTGTGTGATCCCTCACCATCACATGAATGACGGTGTACAACACAGTCCCGGCACTCACTCAGCCAGTGTGGAGGAAGGCAGTGCTCTTCTGCCTTGTGTTCCAGCTCTCCTGCTGTAAGCGGGGGTGGGGGTGGGGGGTAGAGGGTGTTTATGGTCTGCGTAGTGCTTTCACACTTTAGTAGCTTTTCGTGGTGAGCTCTCTGCTGAAAACGGTGTGCGGGTGTGGTGCCGGACGTCCAGTGTCGTGAAGTGTAAGAAGTCCTTACGGAGAAAATGTGTGCATGTCAAGAGGCTTCTTGGGGTGAAGAAGTGAGGAGCTGTTGGCTGTGCATTCAGTGGTCAGGTGCCAACAATACATACTAAACAAGGTGCCCTAAGCGGAAATACAATGCATGACACCAGGTTAGATATTGACTGAAAAAAATATATATATATTTTTTCCTGGACCGGGGATCGAACTCAGGGCCTTAAGTGCTTAGCAGCAAGCACTTACCCCACTGAGCTGTACCTCCAGCCCCCATTCTATTTTTTTTTTTTTTTTTTGCGGTACTGGGGATTGAACTCAGGACCCTGCGCTTGCTAGGCAAGCACTTATTCCACTGAGCTATATCCCCAGCCCTACTGAAAAAGTATTGCAGAGGCTCGCAAGGCACTTCACCTGTATTTTTCCTAGGAGCAGTGATTTGATAGTCACTAACTCAAATGTTTACGGCAATATATGAAACACAACTCCTAGCTAGGCGTGGCAGTGCATACTCGGGATCCCAGCCAGCACTCTGGGAAGTTGAGGCAGGAGAAACACTGGTTTGAGCTCAGCCTGGGCAACTTAGTGATAAAAATAAAAGAGGGTCTGGAGATATAGCTTAGGGTGAAGGCCCTTGGTTCAGTCCCCAGAGCAGGGGCGGGAACCCTCCAAAACCAAAAATTTAACCGAGCGGAAACCCCACAACTCCTGCATATGGTGAGTCGCTGTGTGTTTATTATCTGTGTCTTTTTCTTTCTCCCGCTCCCTCTCATTTGCCCGTTCTTTCTTTCTTCCCTTAGTCCCTTGCTTCTTTGGTTCGCTTCACTGGCCACCGGACCTTCTGGTATTCGTCTTCTCCAGCCCCTGTGGGCTCCACGGAAGGGCCTTTATCCATTCTTCCATCATTCAATACACCTTTGTAGGCTTTGGCCTTGTCCTGGGCTACGCTGGGACCTGAACACAGATGTTATGTTTCAAAAACGTGCTTGTACACGGGGTTATTGTAGTCTGTGATTTTCAGGCAAATCGAGGATCTCAGCCAGCCTTCTAGGGAGCGTTTCCTCATCTCTGCCGTTCTCATCGCCACTTCTTCCCCCCTCCAGCAATCTCCTTGGCCACTTGTGGTTATAAAATGTTAGAAGGAAACTTTAGAGGTCACCTTGGCCTACTGTCAGTTTACAGATAATGAAACTGAGATCCAGAAAGAAAAGTGAAATGCCTAAGGTCACATAGCTAGTTTGAGGGCCTTAAAAAACATAAGCATTCAGCAAATAAATGTTTACCAATTGCTCTATTTTATAACTTATGGATAAGACATGACAACAATAGCACCAATTATTATCTGCTAACTTCTGATTACATTTATTTATTGTTTGTTTTTTTAAAAATTTATAAAACAAACTGGGCATGATGGAGTTGCCTTAAATCGCAGCACTCAGGAGGGTGAGGCAGGAGGATCACTGTGAGTTCGAGACCATCTTGGGCTACAAAGTGATCTCAAGGCCAGCCTGAATTGCATAGCGAGACCCTGTCATAAATAAATGAACAAACAAAATTTATTTCTGTAAATTGTGTGCATGGTAGTAAAGCTGGAAAAAAATAACAGAATGGACGTTTCAGAAAACTATTTTTACAACACCATTTCAAATGTGCAGTCAAGATGTCAAATGTTTATCATATAGAGAAAGGGTCTTTAAATTCCTCGTTTGGGTAATTCTCATTATTAAAATATGTAACACATCCCAAAGTGGGCCTGACTTGGCCCTAACAATGTGTAACATAAATTCGCATGTCAGGACTGGGACAAACGGGTGAATCTACAAAGCCAACCTGGAAGCAGATGCCTAGGTCTGGCTTCCCCATCCCCAAACCTAGTTCCCACCTCTCCCCGCCCTGGGGGGAAGGAAGAAAGTTAAGTGAAGATAACGTGCCCATCCTCAAACAAAGCGTGGCTAACCCTTTTGGTCCCCAGAGACTCCCATTTCCTGTGGCTAAAGTTAGGTCTGTTAGATCGACATTTCATTTTTACCGCAGCGGGGCAGGCCGAGGGTTACAGACCTCTCTACGAGGATGGGTGGGTCAGGGAAGTCTTTTGCAGCCATCCAGGGGCAAGGGCTAGAGAGAGTTGCTTTTTCTTGTCATTAGTGGCAAAATGCCCGGGCCAGTTACACAGTTGTGTGACAATGAGAGGGAGCTGTCGCCCAGAAATCATTTCCTGGATCTCACTCTTGTGAATCCTCTTTTACCAGAACCTTTAACTTGAAATTGACTTAATTTTATAAAAAACAACATGTATTTTCCCCTTATATTGCTTTTTATTGGGGTATGCTTGCCATAAATAGAATATAGCGATGGAGGGCCAGGGATATAGCTCAGCGGCACAAGCACCTGCCTGGCAAGCACAAGGTCCTGAGTTCGATTTCTGATACCAAAAAAAAAAATCAGAATATAGCGATTAAGTGTTGCTCATGTTTGTTTATGAAGGTAGGTAAATAGCATAACTAAATTTAGCTGGTTGAGTGGCCTGAGCCTCTTGACCTCAGAAGAAAAGGGCTGAGTCTGAGGTAGTTACAGGGTGTTCAAGGCCAGTGCCCTGGTGGCAGCCTTTCTGCTTCCAGGACTCAGGGTGGATGATGAACTGAAAACAGAAACTTTCTTATTGTGTGATCTGTGTGGAAGCTGTTGGAGCGGACCCCCAAGTGCCCACCTACAGGGCCTAGGCCGCTCCAAAGGCCGTCTTCAGGGTCCCCTGTCCATGTCTGTGACATTCCGTGATCTTCCACCTGAGGGCGTTTCTGGGAGCAAAGGGAGGTACTAGTGGAGGAGTGCTCCCAGCTCCTCACACTCAGTGGCCAGTCATGGGTGTGTTTTATGTCCTCTGGCAGGGAGTCCCCAGCAGGCGTAACTCTGCCGGCCAGCTGTGACCTGCAGGCTCCACACGCTCCGCTGACTTCCCTCCTTCCCCGTCTGCTTCCTCACTTCCATTATTTTTCTGAGGATCACTTTCCAGGTAAACACTTACACCTAAACTTTTACCCTAGAATTGCATAAGGAAAACCCCAAAGACATCTGGTAAGTATACTGCACATTAAATACACCTAAAGATTATTTAAAAAAAAATTTTTTTTTGAGACAGGATTTTGCTAGGCAGTTCATGCTGGCCTTGAACTCACTATGTGGCCCATGC
Source organism: Dinomys branickii (assembly GCA_004027595.1). Lineage (NCBI taxonomy): Eukaryota > Metazoa > Chordata > Mammalia > Rodentia > Dinomyidae > Dinomys > Dinomys branickii. The sequence goes on along the minus strand of PVLD010007186.1, from coordinate 77,118 downwards.
TGGCCTCAAACTCGCAGTGTCCTCCTGCCTCAGCCTCCCGAATACTGGGATGACAGTCATGCACCACCATGCCCAGCTCTAAAGATCCTTTCTAAATAGATACATATAGTTAGATTGGAATGGAAACGTCAGAATTAATTCATGATTATACACATGCACATTAACACTTCTTTCCTGCCTGTGTCTACCAAGAAGGCCTAGAAGCAGTGATATCCCATTAACAAAGAACAGACTTAGTACCAGATCTCAGGTTCTAAATACTATTCTTCTGTAAAAGGATCCAAGGCTTCTTGGAGAAAAGGCTGGTGCCAGGGCCGTGGCAGGGAGACTATCAGAGGATCCTGCAGTATGTTTTTTACATCAAAAAGTAGTGAAGTGCTTTGAGAATGATGGGTAGGTTGGACAACACAACTCACCAGCCTGGGGAGGTCTCCCTTGCCAGTTCTAGGATAATCTGAGCATCAAAATGAACAGTGACAGTAATAGGTCTTAACCCACTGAATAAACAGGGATCCCTGAACCCACACTGGTATAAATACAGGGGTCCCTCTTCGCCCATGAGAGATGTGGTCTAGGTGTCCTGTGGCTGCCTGAAGTGAGGGATGGTACCAAGCACTGTATGCACACACTGTGTCTCTTCCTGTCCGTGGCCTCTTCAGTGACCGCTGACCAACTCGTGTGTACAGCACACATACACCTGACGCGGGCAACTCACGTCCTCGGCAGCTCAGAGCAGGACGGCAGAGGATGGTGTGGGATTTCATCTTGCTGCTCAGGGTGATGTGGAACTTAAAGCATGAATTGTTTGTTTCTGGAATTTTTAATTTAATACTTTGAGACCAGGAGTAACTGAAGCTGGGAGGAGTGAAAGCAGAGAGAGGAGGGCCTCTTGTAAGTAAGTGAGCACGTGGTGTTGCAGGGAAGGCCGTGCTTAGAGGGAGGCTCCGGCTGTCACACAGAAAGGACGGCGGAGTTTCAGAACCATCAGTAGAGGCTGAAACCAACGTTTCCTGGTGGACGAGACACTTGCATGGCTTCCTTCAGTCTCCTTGTTACTGCCAGGCATCGGGGCACTCGACTGTAATCACAGCTCTCCGAGAGGTCGAGGCAGAAGGACTGCAAAGTCAAGCCTAGCCTGGACAACTTAGCAAGACTTTGTCTCAGAATAAAAAAATAAAAAAGGGTTGGGGATGTAGTTCAGTGAAAAGGCCTTGGGTTCAGTCCTCGCTACTGAAAAAAAAAAGTACTTGTTACCTAAGCAGGAAAATTTGTAAGTTTACAATGGAGAGGCAGAAACTGACCCTACCAGTATTAGGATAAAGTGACACCAGTGTCCTCTGATGTCATCTGCTGAGAAACACGTCATTCCTGTCGTACTCTTGTGAGAGAATGCACAATCTAAAATATCACCCCATCGCTATAGATATTTTAAAACACATAGCCTGAATCAAATCATGAAGAAACATCTCATTAAGCCACACGCAGGACAATTGTACAACACAGCCGGGCTGCACACTTCAAAACCATCAAAACTGGGTTGTGAATTTAGCTCGGGAGCAGAGTGCCTGGCTAGCATGCATGAAGCCCTGGGTTCAAGCCCTAGCATGTTCGAAAAAGTTGTCAAATCCAGAGGCACAAAGCCTTTGTACTATTCTAGATTAAAGGACATTAAGAAATAGATGATAATAAATGCAGTACAGGATCCTGAATTGGATTCCGGACTAAAAAAACCTATAAAATGTATCTTTGGGATAAGAGGCATTTTAAAAATGAATAGCGGATGAGATGTGTCAGTGTCAAACTTCTTGCTTTTGATATGTAACCCTATATGCAAGAAGAGATCCTGTTCTTAGGACATATACGCTGATGTATTTGAGGGCTAAAGAGATATGCATAATGTCTGTCATTCATTCTCAGGAAGAAAAATAATATATGCTCATTTGTCAAAAAATACCGGGGGATAAAGCAAATGGAGCAAAATGTAAGTAACTGGTGAATCCAAGCGGAGAGCTGGACTTAGTCTAGACTTGTGAACTTCAAGCGTGAAGTTACACTAAAGGTGTCAAATGTAAAACAAAGCGCATTCACAAATAGCCTGCACAGTCAGCTCTCCATAAACAAAAGACTTGGGTCCACTGATTCCTTTTTGGACACTTGTGCTGTCTCCCCGGCCAGCTCCAGGGCAGCAAGCCTGGACACAGTGAGGCCCTGCAGGAGCCTCTGCCCCGGGGTGCCTGCACCCTGACACCTTGTAAGGCAACTATTGGCCCAGATGCTTCCACACAGTGAGGCCAGGGCTTAGCTGGGGCATAAGTCCTTAGGCCCAAGAAGAAGATAATAAAGGACTAAAAGTAGCTCTCTCTCGAACAGAACTAGAAACCTCTCAAGAGCCTGGCTGTCCTTAAAGGTGTTCCGCTCGCTCAGGAGGAAAGAACCAGCTCTAAAGACAGGGGCCATGTAATAGCGAGTGCCCTTCCCGTCAAAACAGTGGACCCGAACACGCCCGCAGCGCTGTCCACCTCCTCAGTGTGCTGCTCTGGAGGCACCTGGAGCCTTGGAGCTTGGATCACGCCGTGACACAAGCCTGTCTCCTGCCCCGCAAGAGCCCATTTGGCCCCAGGGGCATAGCTGTGACTCACGGGCCTGCAATGCTCTGGCAGCTGTCTGCAGAGAAGTGATCAGAACAATAGAGAGAAGCCAGCTACCATTTCTGATGCCGTGTCTGGAAGGGTGTCAGCGGCGATTACAGGGACCTTTCTTCCCTCCTGTGGCTGTCTCTGAGAGTGGGGGAAGGGCTCACCATAACCCCAAATTACAGGGAGGGAGGCAACGAGCCCCAACTCCAGGGACACGCAGGTATGCAGGGCATCCCCTCCTCAGTGGTGCTATCATGTCCTGTCAAGTTTCGAGTAAAAAGCCAGAGTTGTGGTGAGCCACAAATGGGCCGCTGGGAAAAGGGAAAATATTTTGTGCTACACTTTCTAATCCTGAATCTTTGCTTCAAAGCTTATCCCGATCACTTATGCTGAAGTCTGAAACCAAGGTCTGGATTTTGCAAAATCAAAGCATTTCATCTCTTTCCCAGGAAAGCAGTGTTTCACTAAGACTAGAATTCTTTCCTGTCTAGAACTTTCCTGGCCATTTCTAAGGCCTAGTTCAACACACAGAGAAAACTTAGCCAATATTTACTGACTGGTGCATGTGAACAGAAGAATCCCCTTGCCTACCAAAAGGCGAATGTAGAGCTGTAAAGCTTCTTTTTAGGAAGACCAAATGCCATGAAGTACTGCTCAGAAGATGCCACTTTTGATTCTGGAACCCACAGTGTTGCTCAGTTTTGATGATAGAAATCCAGGAAGCGGGCTTTAGTAGTGCATGCCTGTCATCCCAGGACTCTGAGAGGCAGAGCTAGAGAACAGCAAGTTCACACCCAGCCCTGGCACCCTGGCAATTTAGCAAGACCCTGTCTCAAAATAAATAAGAGCTGGAAATGTAGCTTTGTGTGAACTCCCTGGGTTTAATCCCCAGTAGCAAAAGCAAACAAACAAACAGGAAAAAACAGGAGACTCAGGTAAATGGATTTCACTATATGGTTGATTTATTTGACAAATATTTTTCTTATTTATTTATTTATGGTACTGGGGATCGAACCTGATTAGGACCTTGTGCTTGCCAGGGAGGTGCTTGTGCCGCTGAGCTATATCCCCGGCCCAAAGAATATTTTATTGAACATCTTTTTTTTAATAGTAAAATATGTCCAAAATGAACATCTTTATTACGAGGCACTGTACAAGCTGCTGTGGATGACTAAATGCCCTCAGGAAGAACATAATCAAGTATATATATACCCAGGTGATTCTAATGTACATGAAGACTGGGACTCTCCCAGAATTGTTCCACCAAGCTTAGGAGGCTGGGGCTCACAGGTCAAAGGCCGCTCCCAGCGGCATGAACTCACCAGCATTTCTGGCCTGCAGAAAGCTGCAGAGCACTGGTGATTACCAAAGGGATGTGGGTGGGCGGTATTTGATGCACAGGAACCAGGTCTGATAAGAAATCTTGGCTTTGTACAGATACTCGTTAAGCAGCCTTAGTCAAGTCAGTTAAGCTCTTCAAGCCTCAGTTTCCTTATAGGTAGTAATTTCTTTGTACAGTGATAAGAATTGGATTAATACGTGTAAATTTCCCAGGAAGCAGTGGGTTCTTCACATACAATTATACATCGCAGCAAGGGGAAGGGAGGCGGGGGTCATCTTACACAGCCAGAATATCCCTTAAAGAAACCAAAGTCCAGCCACTCAGGCTGGGAGGAGACCACACCAAAAGGTTCAGCAAGGGAATCTTTCATTTATTTAAAGAAATGTTCTGGTTTGTAGAGCAGTTTGACTCGAGATTCTTCATCTCTGCTTTGTGTGACAAATTGCTTGAAGCACTCAAAGTTCCAGACCCTGGTGCCTGAGGGAAAGCCTTGCTCCCTTGTGGTGAAAAGACTGCTTGCTGGCACTTGGGGTACTGCTTGGGAGCCCACAGGGAGCTGTGTTTCACACGGTGGTATGGCACGGGTGTCATTTCTAGCTGGGAGAAGGTAGCAGCCCAGGCCAAATAGGTTAATCCTGCTTGTCTGTTCTGCTTCCTAGGAACATCGTGGGTGATAAGCACTCTTGTAGCTGAATTTTGCAACTGGACAGTCTAAGTCAATTGGCTACATGGAGTAATTCTCTAGGAATTAAGCAATTATTTAGACATTTCCTAAATGGCATATGTGGGTGTGTACCTACATACATATATACATGCATACACGTATAAAATATCTTTTCTTTTTCTTTTTGAGACAAGGTCTCGCTATGTAGTTCAGGCTGGCCTTGAGCTCACTTTGTAGCCCAGGCTGGTCTCAAACTCACAGTGATCTTCCTGCCTCAGCCTCCCGAGTGCAGGGATTACAGTCGTGCACCACTATGCACAACAAAAACATCAATGTATATGTGTGTTGTTTATTAATAATGGTCTAAAACCATTCCATCAGTATAGACTTTCAATAAATAGGAGTATGTTGCAGTGTTTAAAAAATAAGTGAATAGGGCCTGGGATATAGCTCAGTGGCCCAAGTGCCTGCCTGGCAAGCGCAAGGTCCTGAGTTCAATTCCTGACCGGGAAAGCACCAGTGATAACAGTGTTATGAACCAAGGATTGTGATTAATCCAGTGTACCTGGCAGCCAGTGGAAAAAAACCATAATACAATTATGGTAGTTTAGAAGGCTTAGGAAGAAGCACTCTTATTAACTCAGTTCTGAGTGCTTGTCACATCTGATTGTTGGAAGTCTCTATGGGTGGGACTTCTTCTCCTGCCTCAGGTCAGTGTCCTTGTGGGTTTTTGTGGGGCGATCTTTCTGGGAAGCAGATCTGTCAGGCCTCTACCCTGGGTCTTTTCTGCTGCTCTTCTGGCCTTGAGTGTATGGGTGTGAAGAGTGGTTGGCGATTGTTAAATGACAGAGTCAGCCCTGTAGCACAAGGCCGGCAATGCTAGGGTAGCCCTGTGTCTCCCTCGGTGACTGAACATTTTTCTTTCCTAAGCTGTCCTTGGCTAAGACCGTCTCATCTCTGCATCCAAATAAGTTAAAGGCAGTTGTCTCATAGCTAAAGCTATGCTAGGGGCTTTTCCTAGCCTGTCAAAATCAACTTAATGGTGGACTGTGAGGCATAAGTAGTTTCTCCATGATTTTTTCCTGTGGTACCTGCGCTCACTTGCTGTTATTGCTGCTAATATTAGTGACAGTTACTATTTGATCAGTTCCTGAATACCAGACATTGCCTGGCCCTCACCCACAGTGATCTATTAAATTCTCAATCTCCTTAGGAGGGAGGCACATTCGTGTGCCATTTAGGTGAGGAGACCTAGTTCAGAGAGGTTCAGCGATATGCACAATGCTGCACCATCAAGAAGGGGCGAAACTAAGATACAGATTCACCAAATCTGACTCGGGTGCCTGCCTAGCATCTTCAAACTGTAATTCATGGCATCTGAGCATAACAGCATATGATGTTACTTAAAATATATTCACCAGTAACTCAAGATCATGATTTCCAGCTTCTCAGGCCCTATGATTAAAGCATCTAGAAAAAAGGACCAAAGTTCCAGGATGCTAGAAAAGGAAAGACATCTTACAAAGGGGAGGAGGGGCACTGTGTTAAAAACGGAACAGGATCCACTCTGAATCCTGCTTATCCCTGGAGAAAACCAAAATGTAGGTCCTTTCCCCGCTCAAATGTGAGTTTATTGAGTCAAGTTCCAGCAAAGGGCAAATACAAGAACATAAAATCCTTTCGCTAATCTCTCCCCAAAGAAGGCACAGATGAAAGGCAAGGCACCTGAGCCTTTGAAGCCACCCAAGCTGTTTTCCAATGAAGAGATAAATCAAAAAGGTTTACAGTCTGTTTTGAATTTAATCATTATAAATGGCTAATCAGAGGTCATTTGCTGCCAGGTTGGGAGCGGCCCCCTCGTCTCGCTGTTACTGTGTTGTTGCTGTGCTGGTCACCTGGCTGCTGAATAGAAAGGCCCCTGATTAAGTAACGGGGCCAGTTGACACTAACCAATTCCATCTCAGCCAGTTAAAATCCAGTCAGGCTCGCAGCTGCCCTCATCTCTGTGACAGAGTGGGAAGGAATAGTGCCAGCACCGCTGAGTATCCCGAGTATTTGTGTGCAACCCGGGTGTTTGGAGGAGAGTCTGTGTCCCAGATCTCTCCTGCACCTTCCTGCAGGATTCCCCATCATCTCTCGCACCTGCCCTCCCTGCCTCTCCACGTCAGATAGCAAAGCAATGCTCTAACAGCGACAGCAGTGGTAATAGTAATCACGGTATGGACCACAGTAGCGATAACTGTTGGCATTTTTTACATCCTGCCATATCCCTGGGCCTTTTCTAAATATTGTACCTTCTTCCATCTTTGAAATTACTGTAGAATGAAGAGACTGAAGTGTTTTTATAGGCAGTGACCGATCTCCCACTCCTCACATAGCACATCGCATTATTTGTTGAGTGAATTAGGAAATAAAATAACTTGTGCAAGGTGACCCCAAGTAGCCAAACAGTAGAGCTGGATTTTGGACTCAAGCCTGTAGGTAACTGCTTTGTGAGGCATTTAATATTGCTTTGAAACATATACTGTTGAAATATTCAAATTCATTTTATATCATTTTAATATAGTCATACAAAGGAAATGTTGTTTTTAAACAGTATTTAAAAAATAGCATTGCATGGCAGAAATATCAGAGATTTGGCAGGCTGGCCTAAAAAAATTCCCTGTCTGGCACTCACTGAAGCCTGCCTGACCTCCTCCATCCTCTCTGTAAAGTGAACCTTTCAGTGTCAACATGGACTGGTTAAGGACAAACTTAGTAGCACAGATCGTTGGCTCGTACAAGGCCCCCACTTCCCGCATCAGGCTCCTTCTGCTTGTGTATCGGAGGCACCTGGTGACTGTGCAAAGTCTCCAAGGGTTCTCAGATGTGTGTCTCAAGGGAATGGAAGGCAGCCCCTGAGGATTCAGGCTCAGGCCAGGGCTGGCTCTTCTGAGAACGTCTGCTGAGGACTGGATCAGTGCTCTCCACAGAGTCGTCCCCAGGACAGCAGGAAAAGCAGTTTGTTCACAGGCCATTTGCTGACACAGCTGAGGTGTCTCCCTGTGCTGTCTGAAGGCAGGCCTGAAAGGAGAGAGCCCAGAGCAGCCCCAACAGCAGTGCACGTGAAAGCAGGTCCGAGGGTTGAAAGGTGAATGCTGGAAGTCAAGGCTACAGGATTGTGTGCCCTGCAGCAAGTCTTCAGCTGAGGTTTGCCTTCATTAACACAGAGGCCTGGTGCACTTCCCCCTCCCCTCCCCTCCCCTCCCCTCCCCTTCTGTACTGGGGGTTGAACCTAGGGCCTTTATACATCCCCAGCTCTTTAAAAAAATTAAAAAAAAATTTTTTTTGAGACAAAATCTCTCTAATTCCCTGAACTACCCAGGCTGGGCCCAAATTTGAGACCCTCCTGCCTCAGACCCAGAGTGCTGGGATTACAGGCATGTGCCATCATGCCCAGTATCACCTAGTGGGTTTTGATTGGAGAAGCCTGAGAAGATTTTCCAGTACCCAAAGGTGCGTAGAGAGTATCTCTGTGAAGCGGTACTCCACAGGACTAAGGACTCAGACACTACACCCAGGGGCCTCGTTCCCAGCCTCTCCTCTGTGGCTCCCTTCCCTGCCTCCCACAGGCAGGTGTGCGGGGGCTGGGACACAGAGTTTGGTGCTCAGTACAGTCTTCTGGGGTGGATGACCTGGATGGCTCCTGTCTGAGATACTCTCAGTCTTGGATACCATGCTCCTGAAGCATAGAGCCTGCTTCCTTCTGATGCTCAGGCCGTGGTCAGGGAGGTGTCTTCTCTCCAACAGACCTGACTTTCCTTCTTGTAGGGGGCATCAAGCTCACAGTGCCCCCTTGGACCAAGGTGTGACCTGCCGAGATTTCCTAATATGTCTGTGTATTGTAAGGAAAACCCCTACACTGCCGCTGGTATGGGAACATTTCATTTATTTGACAAGCAAGAGCCTGAGCTTGAACTTGCAGCTTTTTAGTCTGCAAGGAAATTTGAGGTTGCAGAATTTCAGCCTTCAGTGAGCTTTGCTTTTGAGGTTTTGATTTAATTTTGGTGGTTAGATGGTTGGCAGTGGGGAAGGGTGTCACCTTTGGAATGCTGGCCCCTTTGTTCTTTGATTCTTTCCCTGGGAAATTATTCACAGAGTGGCTGCTCAGTACCCGGCAGGAGGGTGGCAGCAGGGTACAGAAAAGCTGAAGTCAGAGGGCACGGCCTGAGGCGCAGTGCTGGGCTCAGCCAGGGTACCTTCACTTAAGTGCACCTGACAGGAGTGACCAGGCAGATCCTTGGAAGGCGCTAGAGCGAGTATGTGAATGCCCATTCTCAGAGGGGCCTGCCTGCCTGAGCCCTCCCTCGGCAACCTGTAAAGTGACCATGACCTGATGGCAAGTAGTGACAGTGCTTAAAACTAGGGGCAGATCCCAAGTTCCATCCCAGCCTGGGCAACTTAGTGATGTCAGAAGACTCAGTCTCAAAATGAAATAGTTTAGGAAGGGCTGGGAATGCAGTTCAGTGTAAAGGACCCTGGGTTCAGTCCCTAGTAAACTAAACAAACAAGGAAGGGCTACAGCATTGACTTTGTCTGGACAATGTGCCCCACTCCCCGAGGCCAGTCCATAGCAGCATAAAAGTGTGAAGGTGTTCCCTCCCGCCTTCCCCCAGCCTGGTGCCGTCTTGGGCTCCTCTGCAGGTACTGGGCCAGGGTTGTGTGGCAGGGAGCACACAGACCTGGGTTTGGATCCTGGCTCTGCCACTTGCTAACTGTCAAATCTGGGGCAACCCCTTTCCGCTCTCTGAGCTTCCGTCTCCGCTGTGGAATGTAGGTATCATTAGGTCCTCCCCACCTTGTGCAGTAGTCCTGCGAGCCAAGTGAGACCCTGCAGATTGAGTCCTATGCATGACAGAGTGAATGTTTCATAAGCTGCCATGATTAGCAGTCTGATTATCACCATTACTGACGGCTTTGGTGAAATTGCAAACAAGCCCAGTGTTGTGCTGCCCTTCTGCCTCTGAGACCTCCCTTGTCCTTGTCTCCGTGGCCTGTTCCCGCCTGGTGATCCTCCCATGAGCTGGTCTGTAGATCATGGCACGTGCTCAGCTCTGCAGGGTTATAGGCGTCCCAGTGCTGGGGTGAGGAGTGTAGTGCCTGCGCAGGCCTATCTCGTGTGCCCCTTATCTGGAGGTTACCTGAGCCGCGGCGGTGGGTTGGGTGCACTTGAAGTCCGCCTGCTTTCCTCTGGAGCTGCTGCCTGGTGAGGAAGTCTCGCCCCTCAAAGGGAGCAAGGCCACAGGCATCAACAAAAAAATGAAGAAGCAGTCTTGGGAGAAGCTGTCTTGGTATGTACCAGGCCATGGGAACATGAGCATGGAGGCCACATCTTACCCTCGAGGGTTTAGACCTCATGCGAAGGTCAACCCCAAACCAGGACACAGACAAAATCATCTTTCTATCTGGTCTGCGTCTCAGCAGCTTATCTGACTCACACATGGCAGAAGGCGTCATCTGAACTTAACTGTTCTCTTTCTCCCCCAGTTAATAAGCAGGGAAGTTTCTGGCTCATTCACTGCTTCATCCCGGGACCCCGAAAAGATATTTGCACAAAAAGTGCTCAGTGAGCATAGAGCAGATGAACAATGACTAAGTGACGCTTTGTGAAACTTTTGTTTCTAGCCTGGAGTTTATAAAGTTCAGACTTCTTTGTTGCTAGCTGTGATCTGTCAGCGCCCTATGTAACGAAAATGGACAAGAAAATCCACTCTCATAATCCACACAGCTTTTACTTTGTAAAATGTGTGGGTTTCTTAAGGAGCTCATTCTATCCCAGATGAACTGGCTGTGGCTTAATTCAAAGGGCCACTAGAGGACATTTGTCCTCTGGACTTGATACTTGAGGCCTGTGGAAGTGTCTGGCAGGAACGGGCCGGGGGCCTGGGGCTGGCGTGAGCGCTGGGTAGCATGTGGAGAGCTGCGAAGAGACTCTTACCCCCACTGATTACCAGCTGCTCTCAATATGTCTGATTGATAAGAGTCGTAACCTCATAAGATCTGGCATCTGACAGTATAGGCAGCAGCAGTCTCGGTAGCTTATGCTCTATGCAGTCCATACCAGCAGCTCCATTTACTGTGCCCCTGCCGTGGGCCAGGCATTGTTCTGCGTGCTGTACACGCATCACCGTGGTCTTCACAGAGCCTGACATTGTGGATATTGTTTCTACTTCACAGAAACATCCCGAGCCTCAGCTTCCTCAGCGTGCCCTGCAAAGAGCCTGGGTTAAGGACTGTAGCATCTCAAGGGAAGAGAGACCCAGCTATGGTGGTGCACACCTGAATCCCGGCACTCTGGGAGGCTGAGGCAGGAGGACAGCAAGTTTGATCCCAGCCTGAGCAATTTAGCAAGCCCTTGTACCAAAATAAAAATTTTTAAAAAGGATTGGGGATAGAGGTCAGCGCAAAGGCCCTAGGTTCGATGTCTAGTGCCACAAACAAACAAATAAAAGAGACGTGGACCTCAGGAACGGCACAGGCTACTTTAGGCCGGAGGACCTGCTGCCGCGTCCCCTGCGCTTCGCCCGGCGTGTGTTGCTCATTGGTTGCAGCCTTCTCCTGCCCACTCTGCTGTGTAATCCTCATCACAGCGCTCCAGGCAGACTCCACCAGACATTCCAGGTGGCAAGTGAGACACCTGCTTGTCACACACGCTTTAAACTGTGTGTGAAGGGTTTTGCCCTAAGGCCTAGGTTTAGGATTCTGGCTTCAGAGTGTTACACTGTAGCCGGGTAACTTTGAGCACAGTGCTTATCTCTGCTGATCTGTTTATTTACCATTAGAAGGAGGACTGTCCCCTGCCTCAAAAGTCACCACCTAAGCTGGGCATGATGGCGGGCATCTGTGTCCAGGCTGCTATGCAGGCTGAGGCAGGAGGATCACTTGAGCCCATGAGTTCAAGGCCTGCCTGGGCAACATAGTGAGACCTCAAAAGAGAGAAAAATGAATAAAGCAGGTATAGTGGATTAACTAATGGTCAGCTTGTACCACCCAGCTGAACTGAATCAGCACAGCGCTGGGTGAGGATCGTTGCCAGCAGCATAAAAGGAGAACTGGAGGGGAAGATGGTGCGCTGTTGATTCTCCTATGGAAGCTTGTCATGCAGGTTTCTTCGATGCTGTTCTCACCATCAGAGGCGCTCAGGTCCTCGCTGTCGCTGAGGATGGCTGCGGTCTCCCTCAGCCCGCTGGCACAGACTTTCTAGCTTCCATCACTGACCTTTGGGACTTGCCGGTGCAGATCCTTGAGAGAGAGACTTGCATGAGACATTGTCCTGGGCTCCAGGCCCTCAGCTGGATTCTTTGGGTCTCTAGTGTGTGGATAGCTCTCCTGAACTCTTTTGCATTTGGCTTTTTGTGCGATTATTATAAAATAATCTTATTATGTGTCCTGTGTTAAATCAGTTCCTTTGTATATGCTGACAATAGCCATAAATACGAGACCATAAATTGGTTTCACTGACACCACAGTGCTGTTTTCAGTTGTACCTAAACAATCAATCAACAAAGGCTAGACCCCATACCAGTGGGAAACACCCCAGACAGGGCCCCCCCGTTAGGGCGTCTTCTCTGCCTCCTCCTGTAACCTCTTTGCATGCTCCCTTTCGTGCTGTCTCTTCTTCTTTATTTTTGAGACAGGGTCCCGCTTTGTAATTCAAGTGGTTTTGAACTCGCTATGTAGCCCAAGCTAACCTTAAACTTGCAGCAGTTCTCCTGCCTCAGCCTCCTGAGTACTGAGATTACAGGCATGCGCCATCATGCCCGGCTCCCTTTCTCTTGTTTAAGTAAAAGTCTCCGTTTTACTTTCATGCTTTTTGTGTTTTTAGATTCTACCTATTAGGGAAAACATCCCTACTTGACTTTCTGAGTCTGGCTTATCTCACTTAACGTGATGAGCTCCAGTTCCATACATTTTTTTTTTTTTTTTGGTAAATGGCATAGTTTTGTTCTTTATGGCTAAATAAAAACCACTGTGTGTATATACCATGTCCTCTTTGTCCATTCACCCACTGATGGGCACCTAGGATGCTTCCATAGCTTGGGCTATTGTGAATTGTGCTGCGGTAAACGCTGGTATTCTGGCGTCCCTGTAGAATACCTTCCTATGTCAAGGGGAGGGACAGCTGGCTCATCCGCATCTTTTTTTTTTTTTTTTGCGGTACTGGGGATCGAACTCAGGACCCTGCGCTTGCTAGGCAAGCGCTTATTCCACTGAGCTATATCCCCAGCCCCACATCCGCATCTTTTCAAGGCTCCCTTGAAAGACCCCAAGTGGAGTGTTTGACTTCCTAAATATCATGCAGCCATCTCTTTAATGCAGATGCCAGCGCACTGCCCCGGAGCAGCTAGCTGAGCGTTGGGGTGGCCCCTGCCATTGGTGTCTCTAACCTTCCTCAGGTGGTGCTCAAGTACTTTGCACCCCCGCTTCAGAACCTAGAGCTCCAGTGCTCTGAGTAGAACCATGCTCACTGTTGGGATTGTAAATACCTAGGCACCTGTGTAAGAGGAGGCCCCAGCCCCACCCCATCCTCACCCGGCGAACTTGTCCTCACGCTTCAGGCCTGTCACATGGTTCTTCCCCTGAGAAAGCCTCCAGCGCCATGGCTCTAGTCTTCAGCCCACACTTGGAACACGTACTGTGTCCCAGGCACTCTGCCAGGCTCTAAAACGTACTGGTGGGTTCAGTCTCCCTGAGAATAAACCAAGTTGCTGTCATCCCCCACCCCGCCCACTGTGGGGTTGAGAAAGTGTGACTCAGAGAAGTGAGTCAACTTTTCCTACGATGGTGGGCTCTCACTGCATTGTAGTTCATCTTGCTCGGTCTGTGTCTCCTCCATGAGTGAGAATCCCTTCGCTGTGGGGGTTGCTGACCTTCGCATTTCTGAGGGCACAGAGCCAGGTGCATCATAGTTGCTCAGCAAAGCTGTGTTGAATTGAAGTGAATATGAACAGTTCTGCTTGCTTGCCAGTTTTTACTTTTGCTCGTGGTAGGACAACAGGAGGATTTCTTTGGAAATTGAAGACTAGCCATCCCTCAGCTTTCCCACCATTCCTGCAATTCCAGTCATTCGCTAGTTTTCTTTTTTTTTTGGCGGTACTGGGGATCGAACTCGCTAGCTTTCTTCCAAGGAGTGTCAGCAGATTTTGCAAGTCACAGGCTAAGGAGAGACTCAAGGAACTCTGGCTTGGTTGGTTGAGCTGGTGATACAGAAGAGATGAACTTTATGATTTATAGTGAGAGTTTCTTTTCTTCTTATAAGGAGTAAAAATAATTTTCTATATCTAGCTTGACAGGCTGCCCTAGTCATAAATTCATGCATACATTAATTTCAGATATAATTATCTTTAGTTCAATGACTTTTCTGAATCTTGGTTTTTATGGCCATAAAATAGGAATCTTGGAGCAGATGTCTGAGGTTCTTTCCGATACTGTGGTTATATGATTACACCAGGACCCCAGCGGGTTGATAACAAATTTAAACTCCTTAGGAATGAAGCAGCTATGAAAATGGAAAGTTTTTGGGTGAATTAGATTTTTTGTCCCAGTCTAGCTGATTTTTCCAAATTAGAATCTGACCCTGGGATCTAAATTTCTTTCTATTTTTTTAAAAGATATTATTTTATTACTTACAAAATATACTGTAATAACAAAAGTACAGGGGGAGACAAGAGGGTTAAAGGACAGCACAGGACCTATGACACCAGAGTACCCACCCTAGGGGCTCCGCTTAGAACAGAACAGTGCTGTTACAGTTCGGTAAGCTTAAGGTTAGGTAGAGCACTGTTTAAATGCCAGGTACTCAGAAATGCACCTTTCCCCTAAGCAGACCAGTACTGGTAGTGTGTCTAAACATGCCCTAAGTTGCATTACCACGCGGTGTCTAAGTTTCTAAATGCTCTGTGGAGGCATTTTTAGAAAAAGGATATATGAAGAGACTGTACTAGCATGAATAGTAATGCAAACCGTTTCCCCTAAAGTTCAGTAGCTTCCCGTAATTCACTTACATAGCTGGGCTGAAGCTTCGGGGCAGCACGGTGGGAACGTAGGGACTGCACATGCTGTTTGCTTGTTTTCTTTCCTTAACCAAAGCCATAATCTCTGTTTACATTTGTACTTTGTTTTGCAGCGGAAACGGAAGCAGAGCGCCCAAGATGAAGACGCTGCCAGCCTCTGCAGTCTCGACATAAGCGTAAGTGCAGGTGTCTGCCCTTCCCCGCCGCCCACAAGACCAGTCTCTCTTCTCTGAGTGATAGTTGATAAGATGCTGTGTACTTTAAGCGGGCTTCCAGAATCGGACTGTGCATGGAGGGACGGTTAAAAAAAAAAATCTGAGCAACTACTTTGGCGATAACAATGTGCAATATAATAACCATGGTTAATTCCCTATCATCTTGTTTTGAAATGCTGTATCATTACTTTTACTGAGTTTTTTTTTTTCCTCTTTATTTTACTGGAGGAAGGTGTGTAGCTGATTTAAACTTTCAAGCCAACTTGTTTATAGTCTGTGTCTTTTCTTTCATAAATAAATGATGAACTTAATGCATCTGGGTAGACGCTGGATAAAGCCTGCTGTGCTCTTAGAGGGTGGTTCAAGGAGACAGTTACTTGGCCCCCTGGAGCGGGGACTTAGTGGCTTGGCTGACTCAGGCAGCCAGATGGCCAAGGGCCGGAAGGGGTTCCAGCAGCAGGGTGCGTTTGGATTTAGTGGATGTTAGTTTGAATCACGTTTCAATGCTTATTACGTGTGTGGGTGGTTCCTCACCTGAATAAGAATAAAGAGGCCTCATCTACCCAAACTTTTTGATCAAGTAAAATAATAAAGGTGAGAATAGCAGGTGTATCACCTGGAGCACACTAGACACCCGTCAAACATCAGCCTTGTTTTCGTGTAAAAGCAGAGGTTTGCAAAAGAAAGTGAAATGACTTGGTAGCTGGATACTAGGGATGATGCAGAAAGACCATTTCCTTGGTGTTTTGGCTCTTTTCTTTCTTTTTTTGGGAGGGGTACCAGGAATTGAACTCAGGACCTTGCACTTGCCAGGCAGGTGCTGTGCCACTGAACTACATCCCCGGCCCTTCCTTGGGGCTTTTAGGACACATTGTTGGATGCTTATGTTTAGGGATTTCTGTGCATGGACTCATCTCCCCCCCACACCCCCCCCAGCATAACTGGGAAGCTGCTGTTGCCTCTGAACCCCGAATTACCCGGGACCTGAGGCTGGGGTGGAGATTCAGCCCCTCCCTGGGTTCCTCCTGTCCCCTTATCTGTGCATTTTATACACTTCCTTGGGGCATAACTACTGTGCACCGGGGCCCATCTAACATTAGGCTTTAGTGTCTATGCTCTGCAGAGGCCACTGGAGCTACCATTATGTGATGGGGTGGCTTCCATGCTGAGAATTGAGAGCTGAGTTATGGTCTTGGCTCTACCTATAACTAACAAGATAGCCACTTTTCTGCTTACTTCAGTTTCTCCTTTTAAAAAAAGGCTAAGGATCAGGTCTTCTAAAACTATTGTGTGTTGAGTATGGTGCTTCACGCCTATAATTCCTGCACTGGAGAGGCTGAGGCAGGAGGATCACCATGAGTTTGAGGGCAGCTTGTGCTACAGAATGAGTTCTACACCAGCCTGAACTACATGGTGAGACCCTGTTTCAAACTAAAAAAAAAAAAAAACTATTGTGAAAATTTGACACTCAGATATGTATTATTAGATTCTTATGTGATGACATTTACTGAGCAGTATAAACAAGACTATTTTAGCTATTTTTAATTATTGCAGAGTTTTCTGTGATGCAATCAGTCGTGATGGAGTAAGCCTGAGCTGACGTCTAACTAATGTGCTTGGGCATCTTTATTCACCATGTGGTGTTTATCTGTTCCAGTCTTTGGACCATTTGACTGATGAAATTGGTCTAGTTTGCTAGGTTGCCATGGTAACAGGACAAAAGGGTGGTATTCTTCTGAGTTTTACTTTACTTACTGGATATTTTATTATTGACAAGTGAAGCCATGGAACTTCCCTCATCGACAGTGAGAGTTTGTGTGTTTGTACATGTTTTAATTCTGCGGCATTTACTTTTAGAACTTAGAGATTTTCAGGAGTTGAAGCACTCACAGCCACCCTGCATTCCAACCCCTCCCTTCACAAATGAAGAAGCAGAAGCCCAGCAAGGTGCAGCGAGCAGGCAAGACTTTATCCCAAGTCATTCCGAAGATCACGTCTCAGCGCACAGCTTTCTTCAGCGAGACACTGATACTTATTTTTCAGGAAAATGTGCTCTGGATGCTTCTTATCAAAGAACCACTAAACTCTGACATGAAAGGGTGACTTGGAGTTAAGAGCCCGGGTTCAGTTTTTGTCTCTCTTGGCCTCGGTGACCTTGCCTTCTTATCAAGGTCATTTGAGCCTCAGATAATGAGTCCTTAGATAATGAATTTTTTCTTCTTGTGCAGCTGCAGATGATGCTTCTCTTTTTCTTAACTATCTCATACATCACGTTTTATTACAGTGATGAGAATTTTATAGAAAGCTATCCTGTTACCGACAGGGCTATGCTTAGGGATTCCACTGTAGCCTAAGTAATTCTGATTTTGCGGGGGGGGGGGGTTGTTTTGTTTGAGGTAGGCTCTCACTGTGTAGTTGAGGCTGGCCTTGAATTTACTCTGTAGCCCAAACTGGCCTGGAACTTGCAGTGATCCTCCTGCCTCAGCCTCCCGAGTGCAGGCGCAAGCCACCATGCCTGGCCTAACCTGTATTACTGCAGAGATTTTGGGTTTTGGTGGTACTGGGGATTTGGTGGCACCCAG
Source organism: Dinomys branickii (assembly GCA_004027595.1). Lineage (NCBI taxonomy): Eukaryota > Metazoa > Chordata > Mammalia > Rodentia > Dinomyidae > Dinomys > Dinomys branickii. Next base: position 59,627 of record PVLD010007186.1, on the reverse strand, counting down.
GGCCTTGTGTGGCCTAAGCAGGAACTCTACCACTGAGCAGTAGTCCCGGCCCAGAACTTGTTTGTTATTGTTTTGAGATGGATTTTGTTGTTTTGCCCAGGCTGACCTCAACATCTTGGGCTCAAGTGGTGCTCCTGCCTCTGTCTCCTGAGGAGCTGGGCCTGCAGGCACATGGCCGCACCAAGCTGGGGAGCTGCGCCGGGTTGCTGCCGCGCCTAGTGGAAAGTGGAGCAGCAGCGGGCTCCAGCGGGTGACTCACGCCGCAGCGTGTGCAGGTTTAGCAGGGCAGTGTTGGTAACGCTCCACTTTGATTCCGTTTAGTTAAGTGGAAAGGCAGCCAGCACGTGCGTGTGCTGCACAGGAAGGTGGGAAGGCAGGGCAGGGGTCTCTCAGGTGCCAGGGTCACGTTTCCATTGAGCCCCAGCCTCAGGCTGTGTACACAGGGGCTCATGATAAATACCTACAGTCGGATGTTTTTAAATAGCGAGTTTCTCTAATGTTTCCCCCCAAAATATATTTTGACATTAAGCAGTCGGGAAATGTTAGCAGGATGAAGTCTCTTCTTGATTAAAAGCTAATTGCTATGTAGCACCCTGCAGGGTCGTGATGACAGCAGGCCCTGGCCCTGCCATCCTGCCTGCTTTGAAAGCCTTGGCCGTCGATTCCAATAGCTGTCAGGAGGGGAGTTTTCCTACTAAACCTCCCCCTGGCCAGGTGTGAAACCAGGGATAAGAGACCACACGAGAGTGGCCCAGCTAAGAAGAGCTCAGTCTTACACAGCAGGGATCCGTGGTTGTGTAGGGTGTGATAGCCCTGGGCGCACAAAATTTCACAAGGCTCACGTGTGACTCCAGGGTGTCCATGGACCCCTGGCCAAGCCCCACGTTACAGAGGAAACTAGAAGGGGCTTGAAGCCCAGCGAGAGATGACATAGCTCCAAAGCATGGTTTTCCCGCCCTCCTGGTACTTGGTGAGAAGCGGGTCAGGGCTGGACAGTACGCACTAGGTGACAGGATAATTGGTCTCTACTTTTGCCACCCAGTCCTTTGGCTGAGCCCCGGCTTGTAAGCAGAAGAGAATATGAACTATTCCTGAGGAGGAGAAAAGGATGGCACACAGTTTTGAGAACAGTTTGCGGAGGGAAGAAGGCTCCCAGGGGCTGCCTACAAATCTCCTCTTGCGTCAGAAGATACCCACGGCGCTTTTCTAGTTTAAATTCTAAGAGTGAGTGACGCAGGGTGGGGAGCAGCTCTCCTCACGCCCCAGCGAGGCCCTCGCAGCTCAGTGCAAGCGTCCTGTCTCCAAGAGCAAGCAGGCTCCCCCACAGACAGAGAAGTAGTTTCCAGGAGGAAGGAATAGAAAAGATGCAAAGAAATATATATTCTCTGTAGAAAATTTGGGAAATGTGATCGGGAGAGTTTGGCTGCCCCACCTAAAAATGAAGCAGTGGCTACATTTTAATGTATTTCCTTCCAGCACAGGTCCATCCCTCTTTAAAACGTTTTCATTACAAAATATTTCAGATGTCCAAAATAGTATAAAGGGATTAGAAAGCCCCATGTGCCTACCAGTGTCCCTGAGGAGAGATTCCCTTAGCAGCCAAGCCGAAGGCTGTTGTAAACCCTTTGCTCAGCCCAGTTGGGTGTTTACTGCTGCCTTTGCTGTCTGTAAACTCTGCTGTGTCCACGCCTCCCTAAGCAGTGTGTGCATTTTAAACCAGCTTGTGGGGTTTATATAAGCACACATGGCTTTTTAAAATTGAGATCATAGCACAAATTAATTTATTCCTGTACTTTTCCCTGACTGTGTCGAGAACATGTGGCTGTCTCCTGAAATATCCTTCAAGCAGATTATTTTTAACACATACAGAGTGCCTTCTCAAGTGCACGCCAAATGTATCTGACCCATCCTTTCCTGGGCAGTTAGCTGCGTTCTGACTTTTCAGCATTATAAATAGCGCTAGTGGGCATCCGAGAATATCACCGGGTGATCTCTCTTATGAGTAGGATAAAGTCTGAGGTATGAAACTCCTGGCTAAAAGGCCAGTGTGTAGATTTTAAACTTATGAACAGGTTTATACCCCCTCTGGTAGGGAGAGGCGGAAGTGAAGGTTAGGGCCGTTGAGTGTCTTGTACAGAACCTCGCAAGACTGGGAGAGCGTTTTCCTGTTTCCCTGCTACATCTTTCTTCCCGACTCCTTTTTGTTTAGCTTTTCAGTATGTGTGTGTAGAACATTAATGTCCACGTTCCCTGTGTGGAGGAGCTGGTACACGTACCACGCGCCTAAGTCCTTTCCCTCTGGCTCAGGGTCTGACGTGGTGCGGACATTTGCTCACTGGTCTTCCTCCGCGCGCAGATGTGTTAGGAGACCCACTCGCAGGGCTCAGCCTCCGTCCTCGGCCGTCCGAGTGGAGCAGGGCACTGTTTCCATTGCCAGTGGGCCTTCCCCACGCCTGCGTTTTCTTTACCAGTTTGTAGACCCTGGGCTGAGTCCTACTTAATCCCGTCCTGGTAAAGAATTCTTGGGGAGAGCATGCTCACACCTCTCCGTGCCTTTGAGGTCCCTGCGTTGTTACAACTTTTCTCTTGTCCCCTTTGAGAAGTCTGGACGGAAATCCACGTGGCTCGTCTCCTGTGTTCCCTCTGCCCTCCCGAGAAGCGGCTGAGGAAGAGCTGAGCTGTTGCGTTGGGACAGTGGAGCAGTCTCTGAGCTCAGTGATCCCAGACCCTTGTCCCGCTTAGCACTGTTCGGTGCTATCTTAGCACTATCTCTGTGACCTTCTGCCTCCTTCCAGTGTGTTTTCCGCACACACCAGGTCATCTTTCTAAAATATAAATCTTGCTGGCGTGGTGGCACATGCCTGTAATCCCAGTACTTGAGGATCACTGTGATTTCAAGATCAGCTTGGGCTACATAGTGAGTTTAAGGCCAGTCTGCACTACAAAGCAAAACCTTGCCTAAAAGAGAAGACCTTGTCCCTCCCTCCCTCTCTCTCTCTCTCTCTCTCTCTCTATATATATATATATATATATATATATGACAGATATATAGATCTGTATAGACCTTGTCTTGCTGTGCTCCATCTTGCCACTGGGCCTTTGCACATGCTATCACCCCATGTCTGGGATGCATGCTATTCCCACACTCTGCTTGACTTGTGCTAACTCTCTTCATATCTGTTTCCCTTCTAAGAGGTTTCCAGGATTCTTTTGCATTCCTCCCTCCAGGCATTCTCTGTTCCATCCCCTATGCCCACAGTCCTAAGCATGTGCCCCTGGCCTAGCCTGTGTCACACAGCGTGGTGGTCCTTGTTTCCTGGTCTCACTCCCCAGCCATCCTGTGAGCTCCTTGTCTTGATTACTTTTTTTTTGATGCTGAGACAAAATACCCAACGCCCAAAATGAAGGAAGGAAAGTTTTATTTAGCTTACAGTTTGTGGAGGTTTTAGTCTATAGTTGGCTGGTTCTGAGGCAGAGTGGCACATGGCAGAGGGAAAACTGTTTAGGGCAGCAGAGCACAGCAAAAAACAACCAGCCAAAAGGGAGGAATGGCAGCAAAGCAGCCTTGTTTTTCTCCCCTATATTGTAAACAGCCTACCCCCACCCAGGGGGCGTGTAGCTCTCACACAGTCTCCATGCCCTCCTCTTCCACAGGCTCAGGATGTATACAAAGTAAGCACTGGGGCTTCCTGCTAAATCACTCAATTAAACCTCCAGATTCCTCAAGTTGACACAATGTATCAACCATAACACTCCTCTAGGGGAGGTCTGTGTTCTGCTCTCCTGACGTCCCCAGTGCGTGGCACAGGCCTTGAGCCGTAGTAGGTGATCAGTAAACATCAAATAAAGGTTGGACTTCACATCTCCCCCCATGCGTAACGGAAGGAAAAGGACAGATGGATGCTAGAGGGGCGATGGCATCCTGAAAGGGAAGGGGGAGAACTGTAAAATGTAGCAAGGAGAGATGAACATACTTACCCCAGATGTATAATGCCAGGAAATCTTCTGGACTCTGATCAGTCAACAGGCTGTTTCCTAATTCATTACAGCGGATAGTACAGTCATGCTCTGCTTGCAGTTGCACCAGTAGCTTGTCAACTACAAATCAAGTTTGTCCTGGTTGCTCTGTGAAAATGTCTGGGATGAAAGAGTGAATGAGTCTCAGATCGTATTAGTCAGATGGGTCTGTCTGAGCTGCTCAGGCTTACTTTTTAGCAAAGGTTTCCTGGGAGTAGATACCAGTCAGAATTTCAGGGATGGCAGGACCAGATTGTGTGGTCCTTGGCTACATATGGTAGCCATGGGAGACCCATTAGAGACATAGCAGGAAAAGCAGGCACCGTTAATTGAGTGCTTATTATGTGATGGGCAGTATGCCAGGACATAGTTTATCATTTCACCCTTACATTACCCATGTAAGAGTGAGAAAAATGAATGTCTAGAAATTATAAACTTGCCTGAAGTCTTTTTGAGACAGGGTGTCGCTAGGCAGTTGAGGCTGGCCTTGAGCTCACGTTGTAGCCCAGCCTGGCTTGAACTCACAATGATTCTCCTGCTCCTGAGTGCTGGGATTATAGGCGTGTGCCACCACACCTGGCTGTGAGGTCTTAAAGATAGCAAATAGTATAGTTTTATGATCTGATTTCCAGGCTCCCAATCACAGTGCTATCTATAGTTGTTATTGTTATGTTGACCATGGGCAGTAGCACACCCTTTCACAGATGAGGTAACTGAGACTGAGAGAATCAGTGAGCTTGGGGCCATGGCTTGTACCTTCAAGCCTAGGAAGGTTGGACCCCTCAGCTTCCCCATGTTGCCTCTGGGATCGGAAAGAAAGGAGAAAGAAGCACTTGGTTCTGTCACTTCTAGTGCTGGGTGATTTAGAGGGCATTTAGCTGGTCTCACTAGTAAACCAGCTTTGAGGTGTAGGCCAGCGCGGCCCGAATTCTCATTACCTTGGCGTTGCAATTACTCGGTTACATAGATATTCAAAGCATTACAGTTGATATAGAAGCTTTCTTATCTTGATTAAGCTAATGATATTTCATTGCTAGGGTATTCAGTTAGATATAGAATAGCAGCAGGATTCTTTTATCTCTGTTTAGCAAAGTCCAGAGAATTAAAAAAGACACCATTTTTGCAGTTTTGTTTTGGAACTTGCCAAGAGGTTAGTCTTGGTCCAGCCAGTGTGAGGTCCTTACGAATTCATCAAGATTTTAACAATGCTCTTGCCAGGCATGGTGGCACATGCCTATAGTCCTAGGACTTGGGAGACTGAGGCAGGAGAATCGCCACAAGTTTGAGGCCCGCCTGGGCTACAAAGTGAGTACAAGTCCAGCCTGAACCACATAGCAAGACTCTGTCTCCAAAAACAAACAAAAAAAGGATTTTAATAATGTTCTTATCACTAAGAGACCAGCCTGTTGTGGAGACTGGATCTTCATTAGCCCATTCCCATATTTAACCAGCTGGCATTTTTCTGTTTTGGCTGTATGAACTGTTGGGGCTGTCTGTAAAGTCATTTGAGCCTTAGGCAGTGGAGCCCCTATGTTTAGGGCCAGCTGGTATCAGATTTGTCCCGTGTTGTTGTAAATGCATTGCACCTTGCTTTTGGCCAGATTGATCGGGTTATGGAATGTAATAATCATGGTGAGCTTTAGTCTTTTTTTGTTTTTTGAGACAGGGTCCTGCTTTGTAGTTCAGGCTCACCCTAAACTCTCTGTATAATCTAAACTGTCCTTGAACTCTCAGGGATCCTCCTGCCTAAGCCTCCCTAGTGCTAGGATTACAGGTGTGCTAAGGTATGCTCAGCCACCACACCTAGCTGAGCTTTTTTCTTTGATCTACCTTTTGAAAAGCACAATGACTAAAAAGCTTCAGGGCATGCTATCAAAAGTTGATGGCCTTACAGGCTGGGTGTGGTGGTATATCCCTGTAATCCAAGCACTGAGGAGGCTGAGGCAGGAGGATCACTGCAAGTTTGAGGCCATCCTGGGCTACAAAGTGAGGTCTAGGCCAGTCTGAACTCCATAGTAAGACCATGTCTCAAAAAGACCAAAACACAAAAAAAACCCAAAGAACTAAAATGAGTTTATGTAAAGTACTTAGCACCTGGCCCACAATAAGGATAAAAGTACTAGTGTCATTGCTGTTGATTTCATAATACAAAATCAACTCCATGTGTAAGTTTCAAGGTCTCTGTTGTAGGTGCAAGTTTTTCCTAAATAGAACTGATCATGAAAAAGTTTTAAAACCACTGTGGAAAGGTAGGATTTTTATTACAGCATTTTTATAATAGCTAAAAGACAAAAATAGCACAATTTAATTGTATAGAGACGTATAAATGTATTACAGAATATAAGTGTAAAGTGCAGTTGAGAACAGTGAGTATGGTACACTCCTATACGTTCCTATGCGTATTTACCCACGTACAGGAGGAAGCGAGGGGCACACACTGTAGTATGAGGACAGGTGGGGAGAGGGAATTACAGAAATGAAAAGATTAAGGGCCAGGGCTCCCTAACTTGTGGTATCTTTGAAACTCTGAACACCTCTTCCTTTAGAAGAGTGTGTTTGTGTGCTTGAGATATGTTTTAAATGCATAACTTTATAAGAAACCAGTTACATTGAAATATAAGACATTAAACATCAAATCTGTGGCAGGAGCTACTTATTTGTTCCTTAACACATTCAGGAACAAGCGTTGGCAACTTGTCTAATGCTAAAGTACTTCCAGTAAGGTGGAGAGAGTGGATGGTATTTTGAAATACCTGCACTGACAAGGCTTTCATTTTAAAAATATGATTTCTGTGTTAGCAACACCATAGGTCTGCAAATGCTCCTGTGACTTCTGACCTCCGTTCATACCAAAAAGGAATGCAGAATTTCAGTTGATAAAATAAAGGTGCATTTACTCCACTCGAGCTTGAAGATACCCTGGATTTTATCTATGCACCCTTCTTGCGTGCATGTGTGTGTGCACGGAGGGGTATGAAGGTTCCAAATTAAGAATCCCTGTGGAAGTTACCTAATCTGTTATAATAAACTCCTGTATTGCATTACTTTTATAATACATGTGACTGAAAAAATACACCAAATATAATAAATTTCAACCTGCTAGTATGAGACTGTTAGTGTTAGAAAGAAGAGAACATAAAACATTTATATAAAAGTTATTTTTAAAAAGATTTTGCTAGAGCCATTAAATCAATGCTCAGCGCATAGTGTGTAGGTTTTTCTCTGAGACCAGCTTAGCTGAACAATTCTTTCATTACTTTTTGAAATCGATGACCTAAGCGACCCCAGTATTGTCAGGGACCTTCTTTGCCTTTTCTACTGTTAAAAAAATTGTTTAGCTGGGCACATGGCACATGCCTGTAATCCCAGCACTCTGGGAGGCTGAGGCATGAGGATTGCAAGTTAGAGCCCAGTTTGGGCAATTTAATAAGACCCTGTCAATCAGTCAATCAATCAGCCAATCAATTCGTATAATAAAATTAAAAAGTAAGGGCTGTGTCTTAGTTATTTTGTCTTGACTAAGACAAAATACCCAACACCACAAGTTAAAGGACGAAAGGTTTATTTTGGCTCACAGTGTGTAGAGGTCTCAGTCCATAGTGGGCTGGCCCCAAGACAGGGTGACATTGCAGAGGGGCACGGCAGAGGGGAAACAGTCCAGGCAGGCAGGAAGACGGCAGCGAAGTGCTGGAGCCTGCCTTTCCCTCTTCTCCCTTGCAGCCCACATGCTTTGGGGAGGGTCTTCCCTGTATCCGCACTCAGAACTATGCCAAACAAATCAGCGGACTAATTTAGCAGTGGCACATCCTTGATCCTTGTCTAATGCTAAAGTGCATTACAAAAACTCATGAACCTCTCGATCCAGCCACCTGCTGAACGCCCCACCTGCAGCCACATGAGGCTCGGGGGGGCATTGTGTACAAGGCACAACAGGCTGGCCCTGTGTCTCAGTGCAAAGGCTCTGGGTTCAGTACACTACACAACACACACACACACACACACACACACACACACACACACACACACACGGAAAATAAGAATGTTCTTTTTTAAGAGGAATACTGAAGTATTTAAGGTAGACTGTCACCATATATGTCATTTGTTTTTGAGTACTTTAGCATAGAATAGAAAGTGAATATTTTTTTTAAAAAGTACTTTTGTTTTTAATTACACAGCCAGCACAGCCAGCATTATTTTTAGGGTATGTCCCCCACCCCCTAAAAGTCAAATAGCAGAGATGGAGCTAACAGCTCTTTGGATGTGCCCTCTCACCGCTCCATGTTCAGGGACAAGCCTGGCTCTGTTTCGTGTCCCTTTCAGATACTTAGATAAATATATAGAAAGAGATGAAGATTTGATTGTATTGCCTTTCTTGTTTGTTTGTTTTTGTCTTTGTGAGACAGGGTCTTGCTGTTCCATTCAGGCTGGCCTTGAGCTCACTTTGTAGCCCAAGCTGGTCTCAAATTTGCAATGATCCTCCTGCCTCAGCCTCCCAAGTGCTGGGATTATAGGTGTGCACCACCATGCCCAGCTGTATTGACTTTTTAAGGCCAGGTTGTCATTTTAAAATTTTTGCTTTGCAATTTGCTTCCCTTCTCCTTTGAATAGACTTTTTAAAAAAGTATTTCTGAAAAAAGGTTTTTACTATGTTGCGCAGGCTGGTCTGGAACTCCTGTGCTCAAGTAACCCTCTAGCCTCAACCTCCCAAATAACTGGGACTGCCTGTGTGTTCTAACAGACTGGACTTAAACTTTTTATGTTTTCAAGAGTAGTTTTAGGTTGGAGAGACAGTCCAGAGAGTTCCGATATACCTCTTGCCCCCGAATATGTGTCTATAGCTTTCCACTTATCCATGGTCCCAGGTACATGTGTTATGGCCCAGGAGCCTTCACCGCCTCATACCGCACTATCACCCACACCGTGCAGCTGGTAGCGAGAATCCCCTTGGTAAGTGCACAGTGACCGGTGCCCCAGCATAGTGTCACGCAGACCACTTTCACTGCCTGAAAACCCTCCGAGCCCTGTCTCTGTGTCCCTCTTTCTCTTCTGCCCAGTGGCAAGGACCGATCTGTTCACTGTCTCCATGGCTTTGCCTTTTTCAGAATGCCCTGTCAGTGGAACCTTCTAGAACATAGCCTTTTTCAGATTGGCTTCTTTCACTTAGTAACATGCATTTATTTCCTCTGGGTCTTTTTATGGCTGGATAACTCACTACTTTTTTTTAATCACTGGAAAACATTCCACAGTGTAGAGGTGCCACACTGTATCCACCTCCGCCACCCCACCCAGGAAAGCCAGAGCTCTTGCTCCCTGCTCCCCAGGGGCCACCAGGATGAAGTGCCTTATGGTCAGAGGAGATCCACACCTTTAGCGAGGGGCACAAATACAGTACAGGGTTCTAGGGACTGTGCCTGGTGCCCTGGCTGGAAACAGCAATTGGCATTGGTCTTCAGCAGCAGGTCTTCTGTTCCTGATGTTTTCTCTCTTTTTACTCTTTTTCCCCTTGCAATACAGTTTATAACTGTGCCATGCAGATCTCATGTGTATAGTTGAATGTACTTTGACAAACGAAGCTTTAAATTTTGCTCATCGGGGCTGAGGTTGTAGCTCAGTGGCACAGCGCCTGCCTGGCAAGCTCAAGGTCATGAGTTCGATTCCTGGTATCAAAAATAAAAAGTATATTGTGCTTATTATTGTATAAAACCAGCCAGGCATCACTTATTTTTAGTGTGATTCTCCACTGAGGAACATTTTTGTTGTGTCTAGTATTTACCAGTTGTGAACAGTGACCACCTTCATATCCCAGGGCAGACAGTAAGGTAGATACAAAAAAATTTTTAAGGTGTGTATAGATAATTTCTAACTTTAATATTAGTGTGAGTCATATTAAATTCCATTTCGTAGTCTCATTTTTTTGTGCTACTGTGTAGTACTTCTATCGTGGACATCAAAGAAAAGCAATCAAAACCCAAACTAATTCCAAAAGCATATCTGTACAGGGTATGAGTTAGTTTATCTCTACCAAGTATACTTCGTTTTTTTTTTTTTGTCTTTTTGAGACAGGGTCTTGCTGTGCAGTTCAGGCTGGTCGTGAGCTCACTTTGTAGCCCAGGCTGGTCTTGAACTTGCAGTGATCCTCCTGCCTCAGCCTCCCAAGTGCTGGGATTATGGGCATGTGCCACCACACCTGGCTAAGTATACTTCTTTAAGGACTGTTTGCAACTCTTATATAGCCAGAAGAACATTCCTTCTGTCAGCCATAGTTTTATAGATATGTTTATATGTAAATATCATATATGTTTATATATTATGTACATATGCTTATATGTTATATATATATAAATTAGTTGTGAGTTTAAAGAATAAGTTTATTATATAATCGACCAAATTTACATCTTGACTGCCTTTTAAAATGTGCACTTTATCATTAATATCATTTTGTGTTGCCTCTTTCTTGATTCCTGGAGCTCCTCTTCTCCTTGCTGAGCAGACATTTTCCAGCTGTCCCGATTCCCTGTTACAGAGGGGTTGTAAACTCCTGCCTGCACCTACTTCCAACCTGGGGTCTTACAGCAAAAGGGGAACAAAGGCAGTGACTGGAGGTTTGCATAGCTGTCAGCATACATAATCCTTCATTAATGCCGTTTTGACAGAGGTGATTTGTAGTAAGGAGACCCTAGAAAATAATACTTTGCTTTTGTTGTACTTTGTTTTCTGTAACTACAGCCTGAGTCGGTACACCTGAAAATGATGTAAATAATTTTGGTTAGAAAGTTCCACCTGGGCTTCTATTACTCACTAACTGCGCGCCCCCAACTGATTTCAGTAATTGCATCAAGCCTCATTTGGATCTGGTTGTATATTCCTGGTTTCAACAGCGGAGGTTATTTTCCTCTGTTCTTACTCTTCTCAGTGGTGTCCAACCCCTGTTCTCTGGGAGGAGAAGTGGTGTGCTGGCTTTTCCCTTTGATATTTCTATAGATGGAGTTTTGTGTCGCATATGATTGACACATAAGTTCTTGGGTGACTTCTGAGAAATGTTACAGGGTAAAGTGTCTAGAACAAGCTTGTTCTTTAAACTCACAACTAATTTACATATGCTATATAAACCTGTGTACATATCATATAAACGTGTCTAAACAGTGATGGCGAACCTTTGAGAGCTTTTGGTGATAACACACAGCCAGTCACGGCACGCGTGCCATAGGTTCGCCACCACTGGTCTCAGACCAACCCATGGTCTGCGTGTCAGCTTTCACCTCACTGCAGAAGTTGTGCAGATCACTTTATGGGGACAGTTGACCCAGCAGGAACGGGCAGTTTCTCAGTCAGTGGTACTTCTGACTAGTGTTGAAGATGAAGCTTTTGAAAGTGAGTCATGGGGGTGTCTTCAGTGATCCTAATTTTATGTTTGGGTTGACTATTCAGTTTATTGTGGTTCTTTTCCAAGCAGACTGACTTTTTCTCTCTATCCTGTTGTTTTACCTATTTATTGAGGATATGCATCTATATCAGTTTCTAAAACTGGAATAGTCTCCTATGTGCTTAAGTCAGTAAATCCAAAGGCTGTTTGGTAGATGAAGGTCTGTATAAATTGCATTCAAGAAAATACTTCTTAGTACAGAACTCATGCGTTCTATTTTCTTCCTTCAGTGTGTTCACTAAGTGCGCACGCTGCTTCAGCTAGCTGTTTACTTGCAGTCCGCCGAGGGTCAGGCACAGAAGGAAGCTGAACTCACAGATCATTCATATGCGGGCGAGCAGGCAGTAAGGCATCTTCATTTTGTAGCAGTTCAGCTGAGGTTAGGGAAGGCATGTTTTAGCTGTGCCCAGGGTTTGTGTAAAGGAGGAATTCTGGATTGTTGGTTGGCTTATGGAGAAAAAAAATAAAAGAAATTTTACTATGGATTCTGCTACTATTTCACTCCTGTAGACTATCCCTGAGATTTACTTATTTGCTTCTAGCAGCTCAGTCAAAAGTTCGACCGAAGAAAGGCTTCACTTTATTTTATGCCAAAGTTAACCGGAGAAATTGGACTGCTGGGGTGGGCCTTGCCCCTGTGCTGGCCCTGTAGCTCAGCATCGGGCTCTGGGGCCGTGAGTTTCAGAGCAGGGATCCTAGAATTTTTAGACTGGGTAGGGACCTTTCCTTTTGTTTATTTGGAAAGGGTTGAGGGGGGGGACTATCCCTCTTTAAGGGAAATAAGATTGTTTTTAAGTGAGCTACTCCCATAAATAATAATTAATGGGGATGTTTAATAAAATGCCCCAGCTGGGTATGGTGGTACACGCCTGTAATCCCAGCACTCAGGAGGCTGAGGCAGGAGGATCGCTGTGAGTTCAAGACCAGCTTGGGCTACAAAGTAAGCTCAAGGCCAGCCTGAACTACATAGTGAGACCCTGTCTCAAAAGGACAATAAATAAATAAATAAGTAAGTAAATCAATCAATCAATAAAAAATGCCTCAAGTGTTGCTTTTACTCTTCAAAGCTCTATTTGGGTCTAAGCAGCTGTGATCAAGGGATGATGACTTGGTACACATCATTACCGGTACACACTTTACCATCTTCCCTAGCTGGGTCGTATTAGCTAATCACCATGATCTCCACAGTGACTGGATGATTCCAGGGCCTCTACCTAGTTTTCCTGCTTCTGCCTTTGACCTTCTATTACTCACCATAGCACCTAAGAGGCCACCCTAGAGTCTGCCTGTCCTGTGGCTCTCTTCTCTCTTGGCAGCATTGACACACCCTCATAGTGACCTCATGACCCAGTATGATCAGGTTTATTGCTGCTTCTGGACCACATCACTTACAACTCTCCCCTCTTCCCTGAATGTGCCCTCACCATGTTCTTCTACATTCATACCCCAGGGCCTTTGCACTTGGCATCTCTCCCTATGTGGAAAGCTTTTTAAAGTCAGGTTTTTGTTTTTGTGTTGGTACCAGGAATGGGACTCAGGACCTCATGCTTGCCAGGCAGGCGCTGTGCCGCCGAGCTATATCCCCGGCCCTGGAAAGCTTTGTGTAGACACCATTGTGATTTATGCCTCATTTTCCTATAGGGGCCTGTCTGCTCAAATGTCCTTAGTTTTTTTTTTTCCTATTACTTTATGTAAAATAGCATCTCCACTGATCCCCTCACTCAATCCTAGCATTTCCATTTTTTCTTATCTTCATTTTTCCTTCATAACTTTTACCTTCACCTGCCACATTATATATTTTTTAATTATTAGTATCTTTCTTCCCAGAAAATAACTTCTATTTTATTTTATTTCATTTGTTGTCATTGCCGTATTCCCAACATCTGAGACCTTGCCGGGCACAGACTATGTCCCTAAAAATCTACTGAATAAATCAACGAGTGGCCCCTTGATTGTTCGTGGCGCGTGCTGCCTTCGGAACATTGCTGTGGAGAGGAGCCGCACTCATCTTGGCAGCATTGTAAGACTGTCATCTTCCTCCATACAATGCTTACATTCTTTTACCTTTAAAGAAAACTCATAGGAAGAGTGGATACCTTGTGCTGTGATTCCAAAGCAAAATGAAAACAGTTACAGGCTTTTATGAGCTAATGAGATAGACCTGCCAGAGGATGCAAGGACAGGAAGCACGAGCTGTACCCATGACCTCACATACACGCAGACTTGTTAGCACCAGTTCGCTCAGTTGGTACTACAGGAATCTTTCCGGTCCGGGAGTGGAATGGAAAGTTTCTGTTACCATGAAGAACACTCTGCTCTCGCAGCCTCAGTTTCTTTCCATTTAACTTGTATTTGCGGTGCACACAGCACTGCTCACTGTACCCACTGTGTGGTTATAGAAGGAAAAAGTGGTAAGGAGCTGTCAGTCAACACCCACCGCCTGTTTGTGCAGGTTCAAAGAAGGGAATATATTCTAGGTGCCACCAGTAGTGGATCGCCAGTATATCATTTTTTTCTCAGCACTAGGAATATACCAGGTTCCCCCTGCTTGTCCTGGATAGAATTCATCCCATTTTGCCTGCAGTGAAGCTGGAAGAACCTCCCCTGAAAAGTACCTCTCTTTTGCTTCCCTTTTTCCCTGTGTGTTTAGCTTTTCATTTTTGCAAAAGGTACATAAGCTTTTCATCTAAGATGCCTTGTATTGACTGTCAGCTTAAGACAGTGGGAAACTAAGTAAGAGCCACAGAAAGGACCTGATGATCTCCTTAGTTTAATCATGCTAATAACTTAAAGAAAAGATGTGTTGTTTGAATTTGACATAATCCAAAAGGCAGATGATTCACCCACAGCTAACAGCTGTACCTTGAACATAATGTCTGTTTTAGTTCAGGCAGTTACAACAAAATCCCATAGACTAGGTGTCTTGTAAAGCAACAGAAGTTTATTTCTCAGAGTTTGGGTGGTAGGAAATCAGAGATGAGGGTGCCAGCATGGTTTGGCCCTGGCGAGGGCTGACTATGGACTTCTTGGTATCCTCTTATACTGGAAAGAGCATGAGAGGGTTTTCTGAGGTCCCCTTCATAAGGGCACTAATCCCGTGGATGGGGGATCCGTCCTCACCACCTAATTACCTCTCAGAGTTCCCACCTTCCAATACCATCACACTGAAGGTTAGGGTTTTAACTCATGAATTTTGGGATTACATAAGCATTCATTCTACATCAGTATCCCAGCCCACACAACACACCTTACCAACCACCTACGTGTATGTTGTTAAAGCCACATCAGTTGACTCCACAGAAGAGAAAACAAAGAAAATCGCTTCTTACCCTGGTTTGGGTGCAATCAGTTGAATGTTTATGTTTAGCTGAAGAAACCTTGGATTTGAACAATTGTTAAATTTTCTTCCATACATTTGCTAACTCTCCTTGCTTTGCCTTTGCACACTAGCAGAGGCTGGGCTGTATATATGTCTCCGAAGTGCATTTTTTCATAGCTGTTGATAACTCACTCTATTCCTCTGCTCTCTCTGCCATAGCAGAGTGGCTGTCCTTTTTAGCCAGTTCGTGTACCGTGAAATCATGTGCTTTGCCACACTGCTGTTTTAAGTTTTGCTGTGTTCCTCAGTGGTGATCTTTCTCCATAATACAACCAGAAGTTGAGGCTAAAACTTAATTGAAATCACTGTCAGACTGTGGAGATCGGCCGTCCCCGAGCGGAAGTACAGGAGTGCCTGGAATGGGAGCCAAGCCAGCTTCTGCCGCCTCGAGAAGAATGTGTCTGAAAACAGGGATGGTCTGAAGGGAGGGTTGGGGCTGTGTGTTGTGCAATGAAGCTTGACGGATGGGCTCCTGGGAAACCACAGGAAGGCACAAAATGCCTGGCAACCCTGGAGGCTTTGTTTAGTTTGGGAGCTCGTGTTTGAGGTTCTCATGTTGTTGGCAGAAGGGTGACATTTCATTTAGGAGACTTTGAAATGTTATTCTGTTCTGTGTGATGTGGTCTCAAAGAAGCAAGTGCGCCTCTGTGAGAAGAAAAAGATTGGGAGTCATGATCTTGTGCCTTGTGCGGGGAGGGGAATACCGAAGCCCTGCCTTAGGACCTCCATATTAAGTGACACTGATCAGTGAATAGATTTCAGACTTACAGGTGACTTTGGAAGATGTTTCTGGACTGTAAGGTCCTTCAGGGCCTTCCTTTATTTTGGGTCTTTTTGAGACAAGGTTTCACTATGTAGTTCAGGCTGGTCTTGAACCCATAGCAATCCTACTGCCTCAGCCTCCTGAGTGCTGGGATTACACACATTCTTTTATTCTATTTCTCATGTGTTCATTCACTCATATTCTTATTGACGGAGCATCTCCTATGCCCACATCATGCTGGTGGTGAGAACAGTGTGGTGAGCAAGCCCTGAAAAATTCTGATGACCTGCAGTCCAGTGGTGGAGGCACTGTTGATTAATTAATGATCATATTAACATCAAATCAAATTACATGTGTTGAGGGCAAGAGAACAGGTTGCTGTCGGGGTGTTTAAGCAAGGACCTGGCCTTCCTCTGAAAGCACAAGGAAGCCTTCTCTGGGGAAGGGAAATCTGAAGGAGGGAAGGGCATATGTTAATGAGGTCTAAGGGACAGGAAAACAGTTGTGAGCATGGGAACAGCATACAGTGGCACAGTGGCTGCTCTGAAGGGAAATGTGGCAGGGAGGCAGTGAATAAGAGACCATAGTGATTGACAGGAACCAGACCAAGTAGAGCCTCAAAGGCCATGCTCAAGAGGTGGGTCTTTAAGCACAGGAGGAAGATGCCAGGGGATCTGTTAGACGGGTCTGTTGTGGCTCGTGCTTTGGGAACGTTCTTCTGTGTGGTGCAAAGGAGCGAAGGGGCTATGTAGGCAGCAGGCTGCTCCTTTCCTGATGAAAAGGAGTTTGGAAAAGGACAGTGGTGTCTCTGAACGCAGCCTGCCAGATGACAGCCTGGTGTGAGAGGCTGTGTATCACTTCATGTCTGTTCTGCTTGGTCTGGGCTGGGCCTTTGGTAATATTTCTCTTCTAGGCGTGGAGTAGGAGATTGAGGTTTTAATTTTCATTCTGTAATTGCACAGCCATCGGAGCTTGTACCGGTCACTTCGCTTCTCTGGGCCTCTGTTTCTACATGTATAGAAGGGTGCAGTTGGACCACAGCCTTTCCAGAGCTCAGGTTGCTGGGTCTGTGCCGTTTCTGGCACCGTGCACGTTCAGGCAGATGATGAGGAGGCACGTAATACAGAGCAGCTCTGAGTTTGCTCATGGAGCCACTGTATTTCCATTTCTCCTTTCCAGCTGCTTGGAGATGTGCAGATAGAGAGCACCACTGTGTATTTCACTATTTCCTATTACGGCAAACACAGGACTATTCTTCAAGTAGGATGCCTTTTAAAACACAGCAGATGTGGTTCATCAGAAAAACAAAACAAATCCCTTCTAGTGGGCAGGCACGAAAGCAGGGACGCCTTTGAAGCAGCTGAGAGCGCGCAGCCTAAACGAAGGGGAGGAAGGCAGAGGAGGTTTATGCTCACAGGTGCGCTTGATCTGTGAGCCTTGTGTCGGCAGCTGTGACGGACACACTCAGCTAGAGCCGCAAACATCTTCCAGTGAGCGTTGATATAATAGTAAGGCCAAGAGAAGGCCAAGGGTGTAACCTGCTGGCCGGCCTTGGTCAGCGGCCCACAGCAGCTTGTCCTGTGTGTTTTTAAGCAAATGCACGCTGGCACGGAGGTTCCCTTGGGGGTGAGGTGGGAGGTGATCAACCTTGGCCACATAGAGGAGCCACAGATTAAAACAGGAGCAGCTCTGCTGACCTTCAGACCACAAGCAGATTGCTTTCTGTGTGCCCTGTCACCAGCAAAATAAACCCAAGAAAGCTTTCAGTTCAGCCATTGGCGTAAGAGCAGGTATTTGGAGAAGTACCTCCCACCCTCCTACAAAGTGTTGTTGGCCCGGTAGAAGCTCTTCAGCGGGCAGTGAGGTGGGCGCAGTGGGTGGACAGGAGAGTTTCTCGGGGGGTTTTCTGGCATTTTCAGGGGTTTTGTTCCAGCTCACATTCACAGGCCAGCCTCGCCACCTCTCCCTCCTTGCTCCCCTCAGCCGGCTCTGCCTCCAGACCGTTCCAGGTAGGTGAGGGCGTCAGGGACTCGCTCTTCCCTTTGCTGCCCCGCTGCAAGCTGTGGATGAGACTCTGCCTGTAGTACCGGTGCACTGTGTTGTTCTGTGTGGGTTTTGGTGGCCGGCTGGGAACTAGCGGGTTTACACTGATGGAAGTGGATCTGCTTGGTGGTTTGTGGACTGGAGACCTTCGGAAGAGAAAGCATAAAACAAAAGTGCAGATCAGAAGTTTTCAGTGACCTTTAGGAGAGAGAAAGGAGTGTGAGGCATGTTCTCTGGCTGTGGGGGAGCAGGTGGGATTTGCAGGCGCCTCAGGCTGAGCTGAGGTGGGACTTCCCTCTGTGCTCCTTGTGAGCAGCGAGCAGCCCCCACCTCAATGCCTGGCAGGTGAGGCCTCACCAGCCCTGGTCCTGGTTACTAACTCCACAGCCCCTTCTGCTAGTGGTAAGAGAAGAAACCCAGTCCTCCGGCCTGTCTGAAGTCCCTGCTCCCGCTGCTGTCCCGCCGGTCCTCTGGGCTCAGTTCCCTGTGGGCCCATCTATGCTGAAGATGCCCAAGTGCTTACTTGAGGGGTCTGTGTTAGTTTTGTCTCAAACTTCAATGACAGAACTGGGCCCTGCCCCCGGCTTTCGACTGGTCTGCACTTCTTCCGTTCCCTGCCTTCTGCAAGGCATGGTGGCCCCCGACTTCCCTGTTCCCCTGCCCTTGGAGACTGATGCTGGGGCCCAAGGCAGAAGGCCGCAGAGGGGAAGGCAGCCTGGGAGGTGAGCACCCTCACACCATGCTGTAGAAAACTGGGTCACCCGGTCTCTTTTCTCAAAGCCCCTCAGTTTGCACAGGGGTCTCACAGCCAGGGATGTCCGCCCCCTTTTCCTGAAGCGCTTTTTCTTTGTTGTCTAGTAGCCATGATTCAAAAGGAAGCACGCTGTCACCCTTCTTCCCAGCTGGCCATCGCCAGCTTCTCTACAGGAAGTGCCCTTGGCACCTCTGTGTGCCTCATTACCCCTGCCATCCTGTAGATCATAAATCAGAGCATTCTGCACCCTCCATTGAACCCTCCGGTGACTTCAGGGAGCTCTCAGGGAGGTCTGTAAACTTGGACTGGGAAAAAAATTGCATCTTTATTTTCAGTATCCTGTAAACAAAATGTGCATTTCCTCTCTATAAATGAGGACAACAAGCCACAGCAGTGTCAGCAGGTACCTCTGACTTTGCCGTGACAAGAATGCGGTGCTGTTTTCTTCTCATATCCCAAGAGTTGCCTATACCTCAAAATATCACATAAGCCAAGGATTAGGCAAAGTGACAGTAGTCATCAGACCAATCACCAGATCTGTTATCGAAAGCATAAACAAAGAAACTATATGATAAATTAGTTTTTTAATATATTGGTAACTCTCAGTATAATGGGTTTCCTTAACCAGACATGCGCCAAGGTGGGTGAGGAGGTGGTGGGGCCATCTGTCCTGGGGTCAAGCAGGAAGGTTTGGCGTTAACTAAAGGGTCAAAAAACACAGTCAACTGAAAATCTGTCTGCTTTCTGTTACCACCCTAGCTGGTACATCTGTACAGTGTCTGTGTTAAAGTATTCCCTCCTGTCAGGATAGACCACTCCTCTGTCTCCCTGTCCCCACACCCCACCCTTGACCCTTGATCTTGATCTTCACCCGCGTCTGTCTCCCATCTTGTTCTGATCTCAGTTTTCAATGTCAAAATACCTGACACCCAAAGTTAAGGAAGTAAAGGTTTATTTAGCTCATGGTTTGTGGAGGTTTCAGTCCATCATCAGCGGGCTCCAAGGCAGGGTGGCACATGGCACAGGGGAAACGGTTCATGGCAGCGGAGGACAGCAAAAGCAACAAGAGCAAAGGGAGAGAGCAAGCCTCTTTCCCTCCCTTGCGTTGTGAGAGCGACACCCCCACGGGGGAGGCGGGGCTGTAGCACTCACACCATCTCTGTGCCTTCCTCTTGCACAAGGTGAGGATGTTCACAAAGCGAGGACCTCGGCCCCCTGCTGAGTCACTTAAGCTTCTAAACTCCCTTAGGTTCACAGTGTATCAACCATTACAGTGTCCCTTGAAATTTCCATGGTGGCAGCAGTTGATCATATACCATATATTTGATTAGCTTAAAACCATTAAGTTTCTCTGCTTCCTGCCCCCATGCCATGAACTGTCTCTCCTCTGCGATGCACCCTGCCCTGGAGCTGGCCATCTATAAACTGAAACCTCTACAAACTGGGGCAAAACAGCATCATGAGAGTTAAAAGCACTGCTTTAGGAAAAACTATCACAGTTATTGCCGTGCCATATCTAGAGCATGAGTTTTTTTGTTTTTTTAACATTTCCAATTCTCTTTCCTCTCAGGAAGTATGAAGTATATGTTTAATCTGTCCAAAGCTTTGAAATGCATTCCTCAGTTTGGTATTGTTCACTGTGATGTTAAACCCAGTAATTTTTTATATAATAGGTACCAGAAAAAGAGCGATCTATAGGCCTTTCTGTCCAGGGCTCTGTTTTTTTTTTTTCCAGAGCTCTGTTTTTGGAGGAAGAAATTTCAATACACATAGCTCCATTTCACATAAAATCCCAGAGTGAAACTTGCAAAGCAGTCAAAGTCTATAGATCTAATCACAAGAAAGTTAGCAATGTAAAGGCTGTTTCTACAAAAGTTAGGAGTAATATGAGATAAAGAAAACTGCCTTGCTGGGTGTTGTGGTACACGCCTGTAAACCCAGCACTTGGGAGGCTGAGGCAGGAGGATCATTGAGAGTTCAAGACCAGCCTGGGCTACAAAGTGAGCTCAAGGCCAGCCTGAACTGCATAGTGAGATCCTGTCTCAAAAAGACAAAAAAAAAAAGGAAACAGCCACTTCTTGCCCAGCTAGCCTGACCTGTGACTACTGTGCAGCAGATACTGCTAGGCAGTAGTTGCCCTACAAGGGATCCGTAGGTCGCCCCTATGGCAGGCACATCAGGATTCAGGTCCTGGCAGAATGCCTGTCAAACCACAGCATTGGACATGTGGTCTACAAGTGTCCTGTTCCTTTCTTTGCGTATGGGATGATATCCGTTTTGTAAAGTAGATGTAATTTAATGTCTTTGCCTCAAATTATGATAATTTGGGGATCCAGGGAAACCATCCAGGCTGCTAAAGCTTATGAGAAATCAATATTTGTAGCAAAGAAGTCCCAGCACAAGACTTGAGGAAACGGAGTGACTCAGAGATTTGGGGTCTGACCCTTCCACATTGGCAAGTGATGTACCAGGGGGTCCTTCTCATGGTTCAGCTTTTTCAGAAGGGACTGACCAGCAAGCTTCTGGCATCATACCAACCTTCTAACCGCGGTCTTCAGGAAATCCGTTATGTAAAGAGGACAATAATGGCTTTGGGAGTCGTTCTGATGAGTATAAGACCAATTTAGAAGGCTGGGATGAAGCACCTGCTGAAGCTTGTGATTGATCTGCCTGCTTGTTAAGCTTTTAGATCCAAATCCAGCTTTAAGAATAACAGCAGGAGAAGCTGTGTTGCATCGATGTTTTAAAGACATGAACTTGTCATCACAATTCTTTGTTTCAATGTAACTGATGTGTAAAGTGAGGTGGAGTGAAAAGAGTTCTTTGTGCCTGGTGTGGTGGCCCAGGCCTGTGATCCCAGCACTGGGGAGGCAGAGGCAGGAGGATTGTTGTGAGTTTGAGGCCAGCCTGGGCTACAAAGTGAGCTCAAGGCCAGTCTGAGCTGCATAGCGAGACCCTATCTCGAAAAGACAAAAAAAGAAAGAGTTCTTTGTAATACCCATTGGTCTTTGTTTAAAGACCAGGGCAGGATGAATAATTTAAAATTTTAGTATTTGCTTTGGTGGCAAATTGTAACATATAGATTAGAAATACTTAGAACACCTGAAAGAGTTTTTGGGCTAACAACATGATCTTTGAGTTGAACCCAACTCAGTAGAATCAGATCTTTGGGTTCCCTAGTTATTTCTCACTATCATATACAAAAAAGGGAGCAGTTTTAGCCTAGGAGGTGAGTTCAAGGAATAAAATTCATGGATGTGCTGTGGATTAAATGAGCCCTAACACTTAGTTTCCTGAGGCCTGGGAGTGTGAGCTGTGTCCTTTTGGAAGGTTCGACCTGGTGCTGATGCTCTTCACAATTTTTGTTTAGGTAAAGAAATGATACCTTCTTCTGGAAATACACAGTTTACCTTCTTTGAACACTGAATGAAGAAATGTTGGTCATGGGGCAAAAATTAAAATTACATTTAGTTTTATCCATTTTTCAAAAGTATTTCCTAAAAACTTTTTTTTTTGGCATGGATTGTCATTTTTTAAAAAAATGTTTCATCTTTCTCTGCCCCTACCTAACAAATTTTCCTTGGAAATTATATGGTACCTACCAAAAATTTTCAGTGTGTGCTCTACTAAATGTTACACACGTTTGCAGTTAGGAATTTAAAACACTAACACGCACACTGTCTAAGGGGGAAGCTTGCAGGACCACGGTGACTATTCATAGTCCAAAATGCTTTTATTTTTCTGTTTTTATTATTCACATTTCCAGCATCTTAATTTTGATTAGATAGCTGCTAAAAGGAAAAGTGAACACGGAGTTGAACATTTTATGAAGACGTTCCTCTGCCTGAGAGCCATCCAGACTTCTGCATCCTGCTTTGACCAAGTTGATCTTACTGAGAAGAATGATTGCTGGCGTCATAGGTGTGTTGGGAAGACATAAATGAAGAACGCAAAGTAGAAAGGGACCTAGGGTAGAGGTTTATGTGTTATTCATGTTCCAAAATGATCAATGACGAGACTGTGTATGGTAAATAAATCCAGGAGAAGTCTCTTATTTAGCAGCTATAGCTTATAGAAATAGCTACATTCACATTGTGATTTTGAGCTTTGGTGTGTCAGTCTGTCTACCTAACTTTTGGTACGTGTAGTACAACGTGTGTACATATGTGTGTGTGACGTCTGCACGCTCTTGCCGTTGATCTGATGTCTTATGTGGTAATCTTTTAAAAAACTTTGAATTTGTATGTTTAATAATAGGCTGGCCTTAGCCTAGCGGTTCCTTCCGCTTACCTTCCTAACCATGTATGTTTAATAAAATTGTCCCTTTATACTTTAAAAAACCCGCGAAGTTGCTCCTTCAAAGCCTAGGAAAATGTACTCAGCTATAAAATGTAGGTAATACAGGAACTGGATCATGCACCTGTGACAGTGGAGGAAAGTAGAAACCTTTCAAAATATAATTTATAGGTCAGAAAATGGCACCAGATCAGTCCCCTTCTTTGGTGTTTATCAGTTTGGAGAATGCAGCAGAAATTATGACTCATGAAGCTTTAAACAGGAAGGACGATCTGTATCTTGTGGAGTAAGTGCAGAAGTTCCGGCTGGAGGTGTTGAGTGTTAGAGCTCCTGCTCAGCATGCACTGGGGCCTTGATTGCATTCCCAGCCTAGGGCAGGGGAGGGCAACACAGACTACAGAGGGGGGCTGGCCCGTGGTCAGCTGACTCGGTTACTCGACTTGCACCAGGCGTTCGAGCCCTTTCCATCGTCCTGCACTTTCCACACTGTTCAGGTTGGTGTCCTGTATGGTTGCAAGATGGCTGCCAGTGGCCACTGGGGCAGTGTGCTTCCATTTGCTAGAAAACAAGTCCTTCTCTTTAGTGTGATTGGGTATATCAGCTCACTTGTGCATCCTTAGGCCAGTAACAGCCCCAGAGGGATGCCATGCAGATCAATTCAAACGGTGCAGTAGGCTGAGAGGGGCGAATATTTGCAGAAAGTACAAATAAAGGGACCAATCAAGAAGGGGGAATGGGCAGACGCAGTGGCACACGCCTGTAATCCCAGCACTCAGGAGGCTGAGGCAGGAGGATTGTTACAAGTTTTGGACCGGCCTGGGCTACAAAGTGAGCTCAAGGCCAGCCTGAACTGCATAGTGAGACCCTGTCTCAAAAAGACAAAAAACAAAAAAGTGGGGGAAGGGAAAGCAGAGAGTAGGCAGGTGATCAGCTGCCTACTGTAGGTATAGCTTGTTTTAAAATCAAGTTTCTTTTTGATTTTGGTGAGGAGTAACCTCTAGAATGTCTTCTGCTGAGAGTAGTTCTAATGTTTTTATTTTTTATGTTTTCAAATATGTGGCACTTTTTTCTTTTGGAAAAAAAAATGTTTTAAATTATTGCCTTTATCTTGACCTTGATATTAGTGAGTGACCCAGCAGCTAAGAAATACGGCCTGTGGCTGCAGACTGCCGCTTCAGTAACAGGCTTTGGTCTCTGTACTTAGCTTTAATGGGCAAGTGTGAGCTAGGGGTTTGGGAGGGCTCTAATATAAATTTCCAAAGAAACAACCCTGCTTAGACCTTACTTACATTATGCAGGGCACGTTGCCTGGTCTTGGAAGTCAGAACAAGGCCTCTGACCTAGCTCTGGAAAGCCTTATTGAAGTTTTTGTTTAATTTTAATTTCATTGCAGCAGAAGCATCAACACTGGCTTGATGAATGCTATAAAGAAAAAAAGAAAAAAACTCAAGATGGGGTAGAATTTGGCTCCCTTTGGAACAATTATAAACCAATTATACAAGTGGTACAAGTCAATAGGAGCTATAGAAGGGTCTGGAGAGAACGGCTTGTGCTTTTGCAGCATTGGGTGGGGGCTCCCCGAGTGTGGAGGGAGAGTTTTGGGGTTGGGACTGGGCGCAGTGGTGGGGGAGCCATGACGGGAGCCGTGGGAGCTCGAGGCGTATCTGCACAGAGAACGCGTGTCTGCGAGTCACTAGTGTCCTAAAGCATTGGTAAAGATGGTTGGTTTATCAGCAGTACGTAGGTGGATGAAATTGCAGTTACTCTCTGTGAAGACTTAAGGGTCCTTGGCTCTCATGTCGGCTCTTGAGGCCACAGGGTCAAAGGGCTAAAGACAAGGATTTCTGAAAACGCTGAGTTATTATCCGTCCAGACAGACGTGAAACGTAGGTCATTTCCTTTCTCTTTATCCTTCCCTGCCTCCTGATCCCTCTGCTTCCTCCCCATCCCTGAGCTGTGGTGCACTTTATGTGGTGTGCTGCCTTCCGACGGTGCCACCTCCCCGCACTGGCAGATTATGGGCTCTGACTGCCCAGCGCCTCTCAGCATCTCAGGGATGGGGGTCAGGCCCCGGCCGAATCTTCCCCCAGAGCACCACGGCCCCCTGGCGGTCTGCAGCCCGGCTGCTCCTTTGAGAATAAAACTGAAATGACACAACCAGGACAAGAAAAGAAGCCCTTTGAAAACTAAACAGTGGAACTGTAAAAGGACGCTTGTCTTTTCGCGGGTGTAGTGTTAGAACGCAGACCTCCTTTTATTTTAGGGACAGGGGCAGATAGGCGGCGCTGCTTCTCTGATGGTAGCAGCGTCGTGGTCATCTGGGCTGTATGTGCCATAGATGTGGGAGCACTGAGGCTCAGCCTCCCAGCTTCCTCCCTTTAGGTGTACAGTTGAGTGCTGTCGCCACGCTAGGGGACGGGCAGCCTGGGGTCCCAACTGACGCACTAGTGAAGGTCCATTTATTGCTACCAAGATGGAAAGAGTTAGCAAACATATTTGTATTCCTGTTCCTCTGCTTTTTAGATATGTGGCTTGGGGACAGTCATTTCCTCTAGATAAAAATGGGAGCAATGATATTGTTGGACAAACTTACATCGTGCCCGTCGCAGTAAAAGCCTCTTGGTGACCATGGGTGCCGCCTCCCGTCTGCCCTCCTCCCCGACCCGCTCCAGCCTCGGTGCTGTGCTCTTCTTTTATTTTTGTGCCAGGAGTTAGACTCATGACCTCGTGTTTGTCAGGCGGGTGCCGCGCCACTGAGCTACACCCCTGGCCCTGCGCTCTATTGAAGAACACATTCAGAGAAGTGACCTGCGTGTTCTGCCCACCGGGCGTCTTTAGCTTTTTGTCCACTGACTTCTGCCACAGGCTATGGACAGCCCTTCCTGAGTCAGCCTCTGGACCCCACACTCCTGTCCCTCACTTACCTTCCTGGCCACTCTGCCTTTGGTCCTCGCGCGAATGCCTGAGCTGCGCCCGTCTTTGCAATGGGAACGTCCCTCCCAGTGGAGCCTGCTGCACAGGTGCACTTAATGTGTCCCCGAGCTTCCCACTGGCCCCCTCTAAAGCACAGCTCCTTCGTTTCCCTGCCCGCCCCCCTGCCCTTAGGGGTTTATATCTCCTGAGTAGTCCCCAGGTGCCAAGTCCAGACACTCGCATCACAGCCTCCGTGCCTCCCCTCGTTTCTCACACTGAATCCATCACCCAGTCTCAATCTGCCTGACTGCTAAAGACTTCTGGAATCCTCAGTTTTCTCTGGCCCTGAGGCTCCTCCTGTGTGGAGGCCCCTCCCTCTCTGGCCAGCTGCAGACCAGCCTGCCTATCTTCTATGGCATGCTCCTGTTCCCTCCAGGGAAAGCCTGAGGATAAAGGCTTTTCCCTGACCAGGCTTCGGGACCCAGGCCCTCCCTCCTCCGTGGTCTTTCTCCACTTCCCTCCCAGCTTTCTGTGCCAGAGACCCCGCAGAGCTTCCCGGATGGAGTCCTTGCCACCTGCTGCCCTTGTTCCTTGGAAACTCCATTCTTTCTCCCTTGTCCCTGCCCTTGCCTGACTGTGCTTCAGGCCTCAGCCTTCTATCGAGAGACTGTCTGTGATCCTCAACAGGTGCCCCTTCCGGAGGCTTCTACAGGAGCCCGTGGCTTCCCTTGCGTGTAGGAGCTTGTAGTACCTGGCGGGCACATGGTATTCGTGTCACAAGCACTCAACAAGATGGGGGAATAAAGAGTCATGTGCAGCAGAGGCTGTGCATGGTTTAAAGCATTTGTTAATTTTGTTCTTAGTATATAACAACATAGTCCGTAATTATAATTTAGCAAGAAGCATTGAGTTACAAGGTCGTCCTTTTGCATGTTTGGGGTAAAAGATGTGAGCTTTCTCCTGCGTCATCATCAGACCTGTTTGCCTGTAGAATTTTGTTGCCAGTTCCAGGGCTTCCCACTGAGCAAATCCCCAGCCTCCTTTTACTTTTTTTTTTTTTTTTTTTTTTACTATGATACAGGGCCTTCCTAAGTTGCCCAGGTCGGGCTGGAATGTGCCTCAGCCTCCCAGAGTGCTGGGATTACAGGCATGCACCACCATGCCTGGCTGCCTGTAGACTGTTTTTGGTATCAGAAATTGAACTCAGGACCTTGCACTTGCCAAGCAGGTGCTATGCCACTGAACTACACCCCCAACCCCTGCCTGTAGACTTTTGACTCGGTACTTGCTGTGGATTTTCACTTGACAATGCTGTGTTGCTCTTCCATTGGTGCTCCACGCTTGGGTACGGAGACAATGCTGAACGGAAGGAAATAAGAAACGCGGCTTATTATGCATATAGATTTCCATCTTTGGATCAGTTCAGTGTTTAAATACTCACTCTTTCAGGAGGTCTTGTTTTCTTAAATACAAAACCCCTTAAACTTCAAAGATAGATTTTGAACTCAGGCACTTTCTGGCTGTTCTTAGCTCTCACTTTCTCTGTTTTTAAGTGTGAAGCCTGATCTGTACATCCATGGAGCTGCCAGGCATCCTCTTTTTAAAAAAATATATTTAAAAAATTTTTATTTTAAAACAAAAAAAAAAATCCAGAACAATGTGATAGGACGGTAACAAGGATCAACACATTGCATATTGTTATCTTAAAGTTAGTTACTCAGAGTATGAGGTATCAGCATTTAATTGTCTAAACAATATAAACACAAATCTATCTTTTCAGTGAACTGAGAGAAATTAGCAGCAAAACTATCTTAACTATCTTTTATTTTTTTAACTATCTTTTATATATTTTTTTTCCCTTGTACTTTTTCCTTCCTTTTTCTATTCCCCTAAACCAGTTTCCCTTTCCTTTTGAAGTTTCTTCCCATTTTACAACATCTATTTTACATTTTGGATCACATTTACTCTTTCAACTTCTCATACTGGGGAGACAATTGATGTTTATACATTTGCATGTGGTTTATTTCACTTATGAGTATGGACTCAAGTTGCATCCATTTACCTATCCTTCTTTATGGCTGAGTAATACTTCATTGTATAAAAAGACTATCTTTTTTATCCATTCCTCAGTTGATGGGCATTTGAGTTGTTTCCAAGATTTAGCTGTAACAAATTGTGCTGCTATAAACATTGATGCACATATATTGCTGTGGTATGATGTTTTTAATTCTTCTGGGAAGATACCCAGAAGGGGAATAGCTGGGTCAAATGGGACCTCCAATCCTAGTTTTTTGAGGACTCTCCACACTGATTTCCACAGTAGTTTCACCAGTCTACACTCCCACCAACAGTGAAGGGTTCCTTTTTCCTCACAGCCCCGCCAGCATTTGTTATTAGTTGATTTCTTGATAATAGCCATTCTTTCTGTGGTGAGATGGAATCTCAGTGTTGTTTTAATTTGCATCTCTCAAATGACCAGTGATGTTGAATATTTTCACATATATTTATTTGCTGTTTGTATTTCTTCATCTGAGAAGTGTATATTCATCTCCAATGGCATCTTCTTTGAGAAGTAATAATTCTAGTGAGTCAAGGAAGTGGCTGAGAGGATGGAGCGGCACGTCAGATCCGGGCTTGATGAATCAGCCAGCCCAACCCAGAGCTGGAAAGATTATCAGCTGTGTGCTTCACATTTTCTCCTCCAAATGGACCATTAAGAACAGTACAAATACAAGGGGATTTTTTTTTTTACAGTGTGTGCATCAACTTGTGACACATCTATAGGGTTTTTCCTTCAACCCCATGAAACTAAGAAAGAGCCATGACTTTCCTCTGTAGAAGTAGAGACAGGGGCCCAGTTCTATAGCTTTCTGCTGATGCATTTGAAAACCTGGCAGTGTTGTTCTTGTGTGTGTGTCTGTGTGTATATGCACATGCATGTGTGTACCCTCCAGAGGTAGTGTCAGCATGCAGAGTGTCAGGCAGCTTGCCACACTGTGCCTCCTGGGGACTGGTGCTGTGACGGGTCAGGTCACTGATGGCCAGGGTGGTGGGTCTGGACGGCTCCTTTTAGGTGGACCCTGACATCTCTGGGCTCCTATTCAACCCAAAGAAATTACCAGAGGAAGAAGCAGGAGGGAACACTTACTTACTCAGGGTCTGCTCCCTATGAGATGAAAACACTCAAGAAATCAAAAGACAGAGGATCATGAAAATAGAGTTAGAATCCTTAGGTGGCCATAGGGCCCTTGGAGACCCCCATCTTGGGGATAGTTCCTTATTTCTACACTAGGGAATTGTTACCATGTGACTCACACCTCTGCATTCTGGGGGTTTCCCCATCCGAGGAGGAGTTGACAGAGGACAGGATGGGGACGTGCTGGGGGCAGGAGGAGAATGAGTCATGTTAGAGAGACTCTTGGTTCTTTACGGGTGACCACCTTCCCAGGGTGAGGCCAGTGCTCAAATCCATAAGACTAGATGTGGCCTGTAACCACTGAAGGTTTCTGACCCATATTAATGCAAATTTTTGTGGGAAAACAAACTTCATAGGTAAATGATAAATGGACTGATACTGGTGAGCTTATACATAAAACGAGGCAAACCCGCATTAGGTATAGTGGCACGTCTCTATAACCCCAGCTACTTAGGACGCTGAGGCAGGAGGATCATAAGTTTCAGGCTAGCCTGGGAAACTTAGTAAGACCCTGTCTCAAAGTAAAATTAAATTAAATTTAATTTAAAAATAACATAATGGGCTGGGGGTGGCTCCGTGTTAGAGCACTTAGTATGCTCAAGGTCTTGGGTTATCTGTAGTACTACAACGAAAAAATCTGATGATTTGATAAAAATCTTATCTCTGAGGATAAGCTTTGGATAATTTAATTTTCTGCTTTTTATCTGTCTGTATCCCCTAACTTTAAAAATTTTTTTCTTTTGCCAAAATTGTGTATTGCCTATATGCCAACAGGCAGGAGATATTTTTTCTTCTTTTCTTTTGGTATTTTTTTTCTCTGTAATTTTTTTTTTAAAGGAAAAGCTAGTATTGGAAGAAAGACTAACGAGGCGGTGGGGACGGCCCAGGGAGGCAGGAGAGAAGTGGATTTTCATACAGAATCTGCAGTGCTAGGAGGGAGGATGGCGAGGACTCAGGAAATAACTTCTGTCCTTAGCTGGAGCTGAGCTAGGTGGTGGAGAAAGGGGGCAGGGGGCGGGGGGAGGAGGAGCGGCCATGGGCACAGAGGAGGCGGGGACTTGGGGGACAGTGTACCTGTCCCTGCACTCAGCTGGGGCCCTCGGGTGGCAATGCGAAGGTCTGTCCTCACCAAAAGCCAGCGTGGCGGACGGAGGAGAGACGCAGCCGGAAGCCGGCCCGCCAGGCTCTGACCCGCACCTACTGCGCACGCCTTGCATGACCTTAAGCCAGTCCGTGGCCTCCTTTGGGCCTCAGTCTTTCGGCTACGCACTGGGGTTAATAATAGGCCCAGCCTCGCACAGTTGTAAGAAAGGGATTGGGCGAGTTAATGCTTATAAGTGGTTGGCATTGCAGCTGGCATATTGCAAGCCCTTAGAATGATTAAAAAGACAGACACGAGAGCCCCCGAGCACCTGGAGTGTGTGTTTAATTATGCTGGACAGGTGTCTCTGGCAATGTGCATAGAGTTGTCAAATAGTTCAAAAAAAAAAACAACAACAACAACTATACCATGAGTTAAGTAGATCTTAGAAGGCAAACGTGTGCCAAGAAAGAAGGGAAAGGAAACCGAATACCCTACCTCATTTCAAGTTCCGAACAGTAAAATTTGTTAAAAATGTTTTGCGGTGATAGAAGACAGGGAGCAGACTGTGGAGATGGGAGGGGTCTACGGCCGGGGCCACAGGAAGGCGGGGGAGGGTAAACCTGAGGTCATTGAGGTGGGAGACGCATACACCCGCTCCTCAAGATGAGTGCGATTGTATGTATCACAAACATACACTAACAGAGAAAAATATAACATCTTTTGATCCGCAACTATTTCGTCAGATAGGCACTGCCAATATTTTTTAAAATTCTGGGAACTCCAGCGCCTTGTACCTGCCTGTGGTGGTGACTTGGGCAAGGTTCCTGGAGGGACAAGCGAGCTCTAGAAGCGCTGACACGGGCTGGAGCAGTGCGTCACCGGCGCGGGAGGCGAGAGGGGCGCGGGTTAGAGCTCGGACCAGAAAATACGTAAAGAAACTTGGTTTGGGATCTTGGGCCAAAGTTGCTAAGATCTAAGGCCTGGGGACCACCTTTTCCAGAAGGCCCTCCCCGCCGGCAGAGTGGAAGGCGGCGGTCGGAGGGGAGATGGGGGAAGATGAATGGACACGCAGTATTTTTAGCACATATTGTTCTCTGGACTCTAGAAAGTCAACCTAGGTGAAAATGTGCTCAGATGCTCTTCCACGCTTTGTGCTGCTGCAGGGTTTGTATCTAGAAATAGAAAGCAGTGTGTTTTCTTTGTCTGGTAGTTAAATTCCTTGTTGTCTCACCCAGGGTTGAGGAGCGACTGTCTATTTTAGGCCCACTAGCACTGGTATCACATCTTCTGTAAGGGAACAGGATGTGGGACTGAGGGGGGCGTGTGTGATAGCCAAGCCAGAGCTTTTTAGTTGAGGTCAGAGTACACGAATAATAAAAGCAGCTACTGCTCATTGAGCCTTTACTGTGTGGATTTAGCCTAGCTTTCCTTTTGTAATCCTTGTAACAACCCAGAGCCTCTATTACTATTGTTCCATTTCACAGATGAAAAGAATGAGGCCAAAAGAGGTCATGAAACTTGATCAAGGCCCTGATTCTATGATAAGAAGAATCTAAGTACTATCACTAAGCCATGTTGTATGTAAGTTTGCCTGGAAAAAAAACACCTGGAACATGTTATGACTTTTATTTTTGAATAAAGTACAGTTCCAGTTTCTGATGCAGACTTGTACAAAAGATTTATGTAAGTTCCAGGTTAAGAAACAGAAAAAGACTGATTCTGTAGGTACAGGACACTGAAATAGCACACTTAGGTGCTATTTTATAGTCCCCAGGAACATACAGGATGAAGTGGCTTCACAAAAACCTGGCTCTCCTGCCAGCAGGAGGCAAAGGAGGCTTGATCCACTGTAATTAAGATAAAAATAAAGCTCTTTTAGTGGTTTTACTAAATAAAGAACTGGGTACCTGCTGACAATAATTAGTGTTGAGTTCAGCCTTTTGAAAAAGCCACTGGTACAGCGAATGTATTAAGCTGCCTTAATGGGAGAGCTGAAGAGTGATTATTCAACCGTGTGTATGTAGGAGTGTGTTCCCCACGGCCCTGCCCCCATCCGGAAAACTGTTATTACAGGGTGGCAATAACAAGCCACCTTGTGTTCAGAGCTTCCATTATTTTCAGGAGTAGTATCAGGCTCTTTACATACATTTTTATTATCTTATCATTTCAGTCTAGAATAAGCCCTCTATGGGAGAGTGTGACAACCATTGTTCAGTTAGGGGACTGAGGCCCAGAGAAGTTGAGTGAATTGCCCAAAGTCACAGAGTTCGCATGTAGCTCAGCTTAGAAGATTCCCCAAATATTTTGCATATTGTAGAATTTTTCAAATATATGTACAGTTCCAGAGATTAGTATAATGAAGTGCAGTATTCCAGCCACCCAGCCCTTCTCTGGTGTTTTAAAGCAAATCCCAGACAACCTATTATTTTAGTCCATATGTTAAATCTAAATGTAGTTTAAATGTTGCAGCTTTAATATTTTGTGCATTAAAGCCAGTTCTGACCAAGGCAGTCATGCCCGGGGGCACGAGAGGAAAGCTGCTCGCCTGTTTGCAGGTGCGGCTCTGGTTTGCTCCAGCGTGCACTTTGCCTGGGTTCACAGTGTCGTGGAGGTGGTGGTGTCACCCCCTCTGCGTGACTGCTTCAGAGCCTGGATGGCTCCTGGAGGCCTGACACCATCGCCCTGCCGTGCCCAGCACAGCCCTGCACTCTCCTGAGCCTGAGTGGGCTGGGCCCCGTTCCCTTTGTAAATTCAAGGGTAAGAGCTCATAAGGATCGCTCAACTTTTTTAACGTTGGAAGTTTATTATGTTCAAGCGATGTCGAGAAGAGAGGAGACTCAAGGAAGAGGTGAGAAAACGCACCCCCTCACCTTGAGGCTGCTTCCCTGTTTTTTTCCAGGTGGCAGAACCAGCTTGGGGTTCTGGAGAAGACTGCTGAAGTGGTGTTTGGTGGAGGGCGAGGGCAAGAAGTGGGACCCTGGGGAGTAGATCCAGCCTTGGGCCAAAGGGGGGCTGAGGGCCAGGGCTGAGCCTCAGGCAGGTGTGTTGTTCCAACACTGTCCTGTGCAACTGTCTCCTCACAGGCTCTGGGGCAGCCGTGGGCAGGGTGCGGCCTGGGAGAGGCTGCTGTGGCCGCTCCCTTGGGCAGGACACCCAGGGTCTCAGAACCTGGCTTCCCACCACGAATCTCGATCTTCTTCACAGCCAGGGCAGATGTGGTATGGGAGAAGCCAGGGCTTGGGAGGCCCCCATAAGGCGAGCTCACCACGCCTGCATAGCTATGCTGGTCTTGGCATGGATATTCCTGTTCTGCACCCCGGCCTCCAGCCTGTGCTCCCCGCCGTCCTGAAGCTTGCAGTAGGTGGCAGTCTGGATGTCCAGCACCAGCTTGGTGTTCATGGGCTCCGGGCACTCTCAAAGCTGCCACTCCAAGTCCTGCTTGGCCTTTGCAGAGTGGCCTCCAGCTGGGCCAGCTTGGCAGCAGCATCCTTGATAACCAGCCCTTACCCCCAAGCTGCTCGCCTTCGAAGGCCTCAGTCTGCCACTGAGTGGTCCTAGGAGGGTCCCCTAACCCCTCTGAGCCTCCATTTTTAATCTAGACATTCAGTAGTGCCCTTTCTATGAGTACTAGGTCCCGGGCACTGATGGTATTTGTACAAATAATTTGTTAATAAATTCTGTGATAATTATTGGTGCTCTCCTTGATGAAAGGCAAGTCCCTTTGCAGGGAAATTTTTGGATAATAATCTGCCCTCATGACTGATTCTTAGCAATTTAGAACTTTGACAGGGAGAGAAGGGACAGGACACAGACTCTGGGACCCCTGAGGACAAATCTGGCCCGAGGCTGGATTTGAGGAGGGTGACTGAATGGAATAAATGTTGTACACTTCGACCCCAAGCAAGCCCTGCTCTAAAATACCCCCAGACAATTGCAGGTATACAGGACCCCTTTGAAGCAGCAGAAACACCAAATCCAACAGTTCCTACCTGCTAAGCACCCATTTCCAGCAGTCTCTATTCGTGTGAACTTTTTGTTCATTTTGAGACAGGGTCTTGCTGTATAGTGCAGGCTGGCCTTGAACCCACTACGGAGGCCAGGCTGGCCTTGAACTCCTGGCGACCATCCTGCCTCGCTCAGCCCCTGGAGTGTGGGGGTTACTGGAGTGTGCCATCACGCCTGGTGTCCGTGTGACTCTTGAATAAACAGCACTGGGCCGGAAGTTCTGTAGTCAGTTTCATCTGTTCCAGTAATTAACTCTCATTAGTTGTAACTGAGCTCACAGCCCATTTTCAGCATCTATCTGCACATCTTGATAAGCCAAGACCATTACCTGGTGCTTTAATTCAGTTCCTGTGGCCTCTAGTCCCATTTGCCTAATTTCCGTCTTTCTGTCCAGTTGTCTTTGTGTTGTTAAGGCCGGAAGTAGAGTAAAAAAAAAAAAAAAGAAAAAGACCATAAGTAAAATTATCTCAGGTTGGCAGGAAGAAGGGATTTTTATGGACCCAAATGGGACCTTTAGGGCTATGGAACCGATTATGTGTTTTGCTGTGCGCTGTGAAGCAGTTATATAATGGACCGGTCGCAGGCTTGTGAAAGTCTGGCTCATTTTCAGCAGCACAAGTACCAGACCCAAGGCCACTAAGGTAACACAGAGCTCCTTTAAGCAGTGAAGAGCAAGCGGTCCTGCATTTTTCTTCCAGCATACTCACAGCAGAAGCCTCTGGCTGCTGCTCTGTGGCAGGCGCCACACCAGGCACAGGGCAGTGAAAGTGAACTGTGTGGTCACAGCTTCAGTGAATAGAGTACCATCATCTTCTACCAGATAGATGCCTTTGTTTGCTTCTTGGTTTACCCAAGAAACTTGGCCCTGGGGCTTTCCTAAGGATTTTGGCTTTGATTCTCCAGGCAGTGAAGGTTTTGGAAGGATATGATCTAATTGAATGGTCTTTTAAGAAGGTCAAAGGCTGAAGGAGTGGCTTGCTGAGGTCAGGGGCTGGTGCATGGTAAACCAATTAGGAGGTGAAGGAGATCGCCCAGGAAGATCATCCGCTTGGAAGGTAATGCTTTCCACAAAAAGGTATGTATCTCTCACTGTGAGCTGAAAGGAAAAATTAGTGCTGTAGGGTTCATTTCAACTCAGACATCGCTAAAAAGACCTCTTGACCCACTTCGGACATGGATATTTTTGACTTGTCACTACTGGTGAAGCCAGGCTGTGTGTGCTTTCTCTCTTGATTCAGATGGAGAAGGGGAGCCAAATGTAATATATTAGTTATCTCTTTTACTATCACTATAAACTTGGAGTCTGAAAACACATTTATCCCTGGGCAGTTTTGTAGGCCAGGGCCTGACGCGGTGGAACTGAGTCCTCTACTTCAGGGCCTCCAAGACTGAAATCAAGGTGTTAGCTAGGACTGGGGTCTCCTCTGAGGTCTGACTAGAGAAGCATCTGTTCCAAAGTCGCATGCTTTTGGGCAGCATTCAGTTCCTATGGTTGTAGAACAGAGGGCTTTGGTTTCTGACGGGCTGTGGGCTGAAGGCCACCTTCAGCTTTGGTGGGCAGTGTTAGGTTCCTTGCCACGCTGTCTCCCCACTTGGCCTCTGATCTCCTTAATGCCAGCAAAGGACAGAGCCTCAAAATACGGGTGTGTGACCCAGCTTATGTAACGCGAGGGTACATGCACAGTCCTGCACATTCTGTCACCTTGCCGTCGTCTGAATGTCTAGAAGCCGGTCACCTGGCCAAGCTATCCCCAGAGAAAAAGAAACACCCATTGTTAACACCGAAAGGCCTGGATCCAGGGGACACCCACCGTACACAGTGCAGTGACATGGTGGAGGCGGTTCCCGCGGGGAACCCAGGAAACACTGCTGTCAGAAAGTCACCCTGTTTTCCTCTTCCTGTGATCCTGAGAAATCGATCCGTCGTCCTCCCCAGCCCCTGAATCCTTCCCGCTGACTTTTTAGCCCTGCTACAAGGTTGAGGAAAAACCTGTTGCATTATCCGGTAGCTGGAAGCCTGGTGGCAGCAGCAGTAAATACTGGGTTTATTTTCCTTTTCCATTTCATTTTGTTTTGTTTGCCTGGAAGATTTTGTTCCTTTTGTTTTTAATTACTTATATTTGAAATATTCATAAGGACAGGTAGAGTTCCAGACAACATACTTTTCAGGTAGCAATTTCAAGCATTCTGTTTATTAATTTAATGATAAGCCATAAAGAAACTTAGTAGTTCTTAGAAAAATTAATCCTGGCACCGTGAGAGATCCATCTACCTGGGGCGTATCTCTCTGTCTCAGTTTTTCTGCCTTTCAGTCCAAGGTGCAGTAGCCATGCTTCCAAGGTGTTTCAAAGGGGACTGATTGTTTTTTTTTTTTTAATTTGAACTTGAAATTTTACACCATAGAAATGAGTTTGCATTCTACACTGGTAAGCAGAGCTTTGTGATGAAGCCTTTAGATAGCTGTTTGCCACCTAGTAAGTGCCTACTGTGTGCCAGTGCTCTGCTCCTTGGCTTCATTTCCTTTTCTTACAAAATATTGACAGTGAGTTGAAAGGTAGACATTGTTGTCTTCGGTTTGCCATCAGTGAGCCTGAGTTACAGAGATGTTAACAAGTCCGAAGTCCACACAGCTCGGAGCTGGGGTTCTGGCTAACCCTGTGTCCTATTAACTTACTGTCCCACCAGGAATTATGGAACTAGGGCCATTCCTCACTCATGTTGCCATCCACATGTCATTATTTCTGAAATCAGTGGCAGTTTTCTAGAAATAAAAAAATACAGAACTTAAAGAGAAGCTACTTTCTGTTTATCATTGTTTTCCAAGTACCTGTGTTATAGAAAAGGCAAAGGTTGGCCAGGTGTGCTGGCGCATACCTATCATCCTAGCACTTGGGAGGATGAGACAGGAGGATCTCCAGGAATTCAAGCCAAGCCTAGGCTACATAGCGAGTTCAAGGCCAGCCTGCACTATATAGTGAGATTCAGTCTCAAAAAAAAAAAAAAGATAAACCCAAAATAAAAGAAGATATAAAACTGTGGAATACAGTGAGAGATAGAAAAGGAGGAAGGTCTAAAATAAAGAGACTGTGAAGACATACTTTGAGATTTGCAAGTTACAGAAATTTGAGTATGAGACCATTTGTATACTAAATGGAACCGCCACAATGCATCTATGTGTATTTTTTCAAAGATACATAAATGCGTAAATTCATTATTACAGTTCCCTCCAAGGAGGTATCTTGTATTGGCTGCAGTGTATGTGTGTGTGGTCCAGGGGCTTGAATCTTGAATATATGAAGTTTTTACAGGGAGAAAATATTTATGTATTGCTTGCATAATCAGAAGTTGTAGTTTTGTTTTGTTTTGTATTTTAGAGACATTGTCTCACTGTGTAGCTCATGCTGGCCTTGAACTCATTATGCAGCCCAAGTTGGCCTCAAACTCCCAGTGATCCTCTTGCCTCAGCCTCCTGAGTGCTGGGATGACAAGCATGTGCCACTATGCCTAGCTAAAAGTTTCTTTAAAAGTAAAACATGGAACATAAAGTCAGCACATCCCATATCTAGCCACAGACAAAAGTTGCAGTTACTCGTGTCATTAAAGCAATAAAGAAAATAGAATGAACTAAAACATACCAGAATCACCAAGAAAACTTTTTCCTCCAGAGACTTGCAGATCATCTGGGATTTTACGTCTGGCCAGCTTCTAGCTGGGGTAGTTGCTCAGGAGCCAGCTGTGGCCGCCCTAGGGAGAGTCCCATGATAAAGCCATGCTGGGGACGGGAGTGAATGAGCAGGTCTGTCTGCTTCCAGATGTCCTTGCTCTCCTTCACATCAGCTTATGCCAGGTAATCACAAAGGGTTGGGGGGTTTCTATTGGGATGAGTGGGTTTGTTGATGGATCGAGCCTGGTGAGACACAGTTGGACATGGAAGAGACTGGCGGGGACTCTGTCCTTGATGGGCCGGATTACTCCATTCTGAGAAGAAATGGCCCAAGAATTCTTGACTGTTTTTTCCAGCTCTTGCAAAGCATGTAGCTGGTGCAAAATTAGCCAGATTCTAAGCAGTAGGCTCCACCCAAGTTAAGTCTGCTATTGCAGACTGTTTTCCTGCCTGCCATAAAGCAAACACATATATAACTACTGAAATGAAAATGCAAGTTTCCACGCGTGTCTTCAGGCCTCACCTGTGACCCGTGCCGCTTTGGGAAATGTTGCCACACGCATGACGGGCTTAGGCTGTGGGAAGGAACTGGTTTCAGGTTTTTGCCTCCACGGCTACCTGGGTGACCCTGGGCCCTTAATCTCCTCAGCTTCAATGTCCTCCCCTCCACGTGGGCTTGCTAGTGGTTCTCACCTCAAAGGAACTTGTGAGAGTTACCTGAGTTAACATCTATAAAAGCATAATTTACTTCTAAAATGTTGGCAAAAGTAAAAGGTATTTTACAAATAACAAAACAGATGCCAAGATCTTGATTAAATGTAACCTCTGCAAAAGATGCTTCCAAGCTTTACTGATGGTTTGGTGCTAATGTCTTGTTTTGGAAATTTGTTATGTGTATATATTTTAAAAACGTTTTCCCCTAAGGTGTTCCCTTTTAGTCTACTTTGTTTTTGTTTTTTGAGACAGGGTTTAACTATGCAGTTTGGGCCAGCTTTCAACTTATTATGTAGCTCAAGCTGGCCTGGAACTTTTGGTGATCCTCCTGCCTCAGCCTCCCAAGCGCTGCCATTAAAGGCATGAGCCACCAAACCTGGCTTTTAGAATATTTTTTAAATAACACTTGTACTTCATGGAATTAACTATTTCAAATCAATCTGCTGGCTGAAAAAAAAAGGCATGCTTATGTAGCTACTCTGAAATACATGGAATCATACCCAAGAACTTTTTCTAATTAAGTGGTCTTGGAACAAGGTCTCTGAGTAGGAAACCTTATAACTAACTAAAGCCTTAGAAACATCTCAGATTGTGGCTGCTTAGGTTTAAATTTTGTATCAAGCAAATCAGCTCTGGCACTAGCTAGCACTTGTCTGGCTAATTTTATAAGTAGGAAAGCGAAGTTCGTTCAGCCACTCCGCCTGTAAGTGACGGCCGTGATGGAGAAAGTAGGATGCTGGTGCTGGCCAGAGTTGATGGCAGATAATGGGCTAGGTTGTGTCTAACTGGGGAACATAGAAGGTCACATAGACAAACAGAAGTGTGCTGTGGGTACCACCCTGACTTGGTTAGGGAGCCCAGGACATGAAGCTGAGCCTAGGGTTGTCCGCTGCCTGTGCTTGCATTGAGATGATACAGTGGGTCTGTCTGGGGAGCTTGATAATTTCCTGATCGGTTTACCTGGAACTTGATTGGTACAGTGGGGCAGCTGGAGGTAATAGGGGAGGGGTTTTTAACATTTTTTGTACCCATACTATTATGTAGCCTTAACATCCAGCCAGGTATATTCTGGCTCTCTTTCTTTAATTTTTCAATTGTTTATACCAGGCACTTTGGCATTTGGGGCTATTTGATTTGACTGTTTTTGAAAACCTCTTCTGTCTCAGTAAATTTGCCAAACCATGAAATTTAATAAAGCTGCATCCTAGAAATCATTACGAAAAATAAAAGGAATTTAGTCTTTATCAGGTGGAATAAGTAAAAAATTTAAAAAAAAATTTATATAAATAGTATTAATTGTATAATATGTCAGTGGGTGAATTTCCAAACGCACTTCTGGATGCTATTTCAGCCATTCAAGGACTAGAACCCGTCTCCCCAGTCTTGCAGGGAGATAAGTGGTCCACAGAGACATGAGCCAGGTGGAGCGTCCATCCTGATGTCTCAACTTCTTCCCGCTGCTGTGATGCTCTCCCTCAGCACTGCAGTGAGTCCCTCAGCAAGTGCACACTTCTGATCCCATGTGAGAGACAAGAGGGCTAAAGTGAACTGTGCCTCAGTGTGTGTGTGTGTTGTACCAGAGATATATATGTATTTTTGAGACAGGGTCTCACTGTGCAGTTCAGGCTGGCCTCGACCTCACTTATGTAGCCCAGGCTGGCCTGGAATGCACAACGATCCTCCTGCCTCGGCTTCCCGAGTACTGGGTTTATAGGCGTGTGCCACCAGGCCCGGTTCTCAGAGATATTTTAAAAAGCAAACATTTAAGGACAGTGTATTTGGAGCCTCAACCTTCTTACCTGTGTAGTGTGG
This sequence comes from Dinomys branickii, assembly GCA_004027595.1. Lineage (NCBI taxonomy): Eukaryota > Metazoa > Chordata > Mammalia > Rodentia > Dinomyidae > Dinomys > Dinomys branickii. Next base: position 19,564 of record PVLD010007186.1, on the reverse strand, counting down.
GAACTGGATGACATCCCTGCGTCTGTCCCGCTTGGAAACCCTGGGAACCTGTGAAGAGGCAGGCCGCCTCTTATCCTATGACGTTTGCTTTGCATGATCATTGAACGGTAAATATCCTATGGGACCCAGGAAATATTTACAGCCCCCTGAATCACTGTATCTTTTTCCCATTGTTGACATTGTTATCTGGCTTCCCAGGCACTGTATGGGTTTTCTTGATTGAGTGTGACAGAGAAAGTCTGGGGTGGTCTTAAAAAATAACTTCCTTGCTGAGCATGGGTGGTGCACAACTGTAGACCCAGCTGTTTTGGGAGGAGGAGCAGAAGTGCAGGGCCAGGTTTGGCCACAGAGCGAGACCTCACTGCTAAAAAGAAGTAAAAACTGAAATGGCTCGAAGACCTAAACATTAAAACAGAAACACCGAATCTGCTGGAAGAGAGAAGAGGCAGAACTCTTGAAGACACAGGTGCAGGCAAAGATTTCATGAACAAATCCCCCATCTCACAGGAAATAATACAAACAATCAATAACTGGGATCTCTTCCTACTAAAGAGCTTTTGCACAACAAAAGAAATCACCAACAGAGTGAGAAAAATCCCACAGAGTGGGAAAAAATTTTAGCCAGTTGTCCTTCAAACAAAGGACTTACATCTAGAACATACAAAGAACTGAGAGAAATCAGACCCTGCCCCCTTCTGAGACAGGGTCTTACTGTGTAGTGCAGACTGGCCTTAAACTTACTAATGTAACCTTGGCTGACCTCAAACTCATGGCAGTCCTCCTGCCTCAGCCTCCCAAGTGCTGGACTACCCCCCAGATTTAAAGACCCAATCCAAAAATAGGCATCTGAGATGAATACACACTTCTCAGATGAAGAAATACAAACGGCAAATAAATACACAAAAAATGTTCAACATCACTGGTCATTCCAGTGATAAAAATTAAAACAATGCTGAGATTCCATCTCACCCCAGAAAGACTGGCTGTCATCAAGAAATCAACCAGTAACAAATGCTGGCCAGGCTGTGAGGAAAAAGAAACCCTTCTCCACTGCTGGTGGGAATGTACACTGGTGGAATCACTGTGGAAATCAGTAAGGAGATTCCCCCAAAACCTAGGATTAGAGGTCCCATTTGATCTAGCTATTCCTCTTCTGGAAGAATTAAAAACATTGTAGCACAGTGATATATGTGTACCTGTGTTTATAGCAGTGCAATAGCTGAATCCTGGAAAGAACTCAAATGTCCATCAGCTGAGGAATGGTTAAAGAAGATGTGGGGGATTCTACATAATGGAGTACTACTCATCCATAAAAAGGATAAATCTGAAGCATTTCTAGGTAAATGGATGCCACATGAGACCATGCCCAAGTGAAATAAATCAAGACTCAGGGGTGTAAATATCTCCCCGGTGTGAAAAGCTGAAAGAGTAAATAAGGACCAAAATACACAATAGGTATTGTGAAATAGGAAAAAAATTGTTCAAAAGGAAAGAACTAGGGTGAGGGAAGGGGGAAAGGAAGGAAGGGAAAAGAAAAAGATTAAAAAAAAAAAAGCCAAGCGAGATGGTACACTCCTATAATCCCAGCACTCGGGAGGCTGAGGCAGAGGACAGCCATGAGTTCAAAGCCAGTCGGCACTACACAGTGAACTCAAGACCAGCCTGAAGTGCACAGCAAGGCTCTGTTTCCCAAAAAAAGGATAAAATGGAAACAAAGCTTTGTAACTAGGGAGGGGAATATGGGCCGAAGGGAGGGGAGGGGATTGGGAGAAAAACAGGAATCAACATGTATCACGCACAGGTACAAATTCCCTATGATGAATGTGGTCATTATGTAGATCTAAAATTTACTGATAAGCTTAATTAAAGAAACAATACAAATATTTTGCGTTCTATTTCATATATTTTTAAAAATCCCAGGGGTGTAGCCTAGCAAGGGTGAGACCTTGGGTTCTCTCCCCCCAGCACTAAAACACAAGCAAACAACATGCAAAAGAGGGAGGAGGAGAAAGAGAGAAAAAGAAAACACAATCCTGTTGCCTCAAAGTGCTGCAAATACCCAGCTAAAAGCAAGGTGGCAGCGGGGCCGCATCTCATGCCCCATTTCCTCTTGCAGCCAAGATGAGGTAATGCCCGAGGGACCTGGGGGGGGGGCTGAAGTCCTCCCCAGAGGGCTTCCTGTCTGATGAAGCTTTTCTGTGCCTGACAGCTTGCTGGGATGCTGCTGGAGTTTGCACGAGGTCACTCAGTTTGTCAGGGAATCCTTTGTTGTAAGCTTCTAGGCCCTAAAAACAGAGCTCTCTGCGCTGGGTGGCGCACACCTGTCGTACCAACTCCTCAGGCTCGGGCAGGAGGTGCACAAGTTTGAGGCCAGCATGGGCAATTTAGCAAGAGCCTGGCTCAAAATTAGAAACAAAAAGGTGAAGGTGTAGCTTAGAGCAAATATTCTGTGTCAATCCCCAGTACAGCATAAATAACTCAGAGGCAGGCAGCCTTCTAGGGCAGTGGGTGCTTGCAGCGGGGAATTGATGCAAGCGGGCCCCGTCAGTGAAAGCTCATCTCCTGTACTCTGAGATTTGGAGAGAAGATGCTAAGTGCAGAAGGTAAGATAAGACAAATAAGACCCAGGCTGGGGATGTAGCTCAGCGGCATGAGCGCTTGCCTGGCAAGCCTGAGGTCATGAGTTCTACTGCTGGTACCAACGAAAAAAGACAAATAAGACCCTATTTTATTCATTGTCAACACCACACACACACACACACACACACACACGCACACGCACACGCACACACACACACACACACACACACGATCTACACACCCTACCCAGCGTGCAAATTCATATAAAAACCTACTCTGAAATTTGCCTATGCAAATGCCCAAATGTATCTAGTTATGTAAGCAGACCTTATGTTCCCTGCTTGTCTTTTGAGATGAGTTATACACGTTATTCTTTCAGAGTGCCCATCAGTCAGTATGCCGTTCTGTACCGCATTCATCTCTTAGGCTGGAGAACTATTTAGCCCCAGGAATTTCTGCTTTTTGAGTTCTCAGGTCAGCTCACCATGGTTTTCTGGCCCCTCTCTCATGACTAAGCTGCCAGCCATCATTTTCCTCTGCCATCAGCATTTCTGTCTGCGGCAGCCCTCCTCCTCCTCACAGCTCTGCTGCAGCTGCTGCCCACTCAAGATGTTATGGCACTGTACTAGGGTGTTTTGCAGGTCTGGGAGGAAAAGCACCTGTTAATAAGGTCCATGAACTACATTAATCTGGCATGGTTTTTTGTTTTGTTTTTTGTTCTTAAGGAATGTATATTTTATTTTTTAAAAAATCTTAACTAGATGTGGTGGTACACTCCTGGAATCCCAGCATTTGTTTGTTTGTTTGTTTGTTTTTTGCGGTACTGGGGATCGAACTCAGGACCCTGCGCTTGCTAGGCAGGTGCTTATTCCACTGAGCTATATCCCCAGCCCCAAATCCCAGCATTTGATAGGGTGAGCCAAGAGGATTACCACGAGTTAGAGGCCAGCTTGGGCTCCATAGTGAATTCGTGGCCAGCCTGAGCTACACAGGGGGACCCTGTCACAAACCTCAAATCTTATTAGCACATGTTAATATGGCACAGTGATGGGGTTTCTTTGGAGAAGCTAGTGCGTGCACTTGACATCTAGTCAATGTCAATGCCATCTCCCCTCCTGCGTCCTTTCCCTTCACACTTGTTCCCTTCCCCCTTTCCCAAAGGTCACCTCCCAATTTTTAGGACACTTTTTTTTTTTGCTACCAGGAATCAAACTCAGGCCCTTGCACTTGCCAGGCAGGTGCTTGTGCCACTGAGCTACATCCCCAGCCCTAGGACATTCTTTTCAAAAGTCTTTATTATCTTATTACCTAGTGTGGAACAGATTTTTGAATTTTTTCTTAAAGTGATAAATTCAATAATAATTTCATAAAATCTAGATTTTTGATAGCTAAAATATGGTAGTGAATATTTGTCTTATGATATTTGTACTAAAAAAAACCCCTAGTGTTATATTCTTTCAGTATACTGAAGTTATTCAACTCTGTACAATGATAAAATTTTACTTTCCACTAAGTGATTTTTGCAGCTGACAAAAGTACTTATTTACTGAAAGAAAATCAAGAAGTTTTTCTTTGTTGTTATTCAGAGCAGGGTCTTGCTATGTAGCCCAGGGTGGTATCAGACTCACAATCTTCCTGCCTCGGGCTCCTGAGTGCTGGCATTACTAATGTACCCCACCACACCTGGCTTTTACTCCTTAAATATATGAGCTCCTTGTTGCAGTTTATGGCTAGCTTCAGCGCACAGAGCATGATATTTAGTAGTTCTATTTTTAATAGAAACTGTCTTGCAGTGAACAGTCTTATAGCTGGATTTTTGCACACATCCAAGAGGCTGTATTTGCAGGGACGGAATTGTTGGGTCAAACGTGTACTGTGATGGTGCTTAATGGCCATTCACACAGCAGCAGCATGGTAGGAACCGTGGTCTTTTCTGGCTGCAGAACGAGGCTTATAATTGGGAGGTGCTACAGTGGAGTTGTCCAAGAGGCCGTATGTACACAATCGCATGCTGGGGATTCAGACAGTCAGGCTAAGCCTTTTCAGGTGACCGGTTGGCTCCCGAGAGGAAATCTTTGTCAAGACCTGTTGCAGTTTGCGGTGACCTCATCCACTGGAGGTGACGGCCCCGGAGAGGAGGTTTACAAGGGGGCAGGTTTCCACAGGCTCTGTGCTGCACAGGACTCCTGGCTCTCTAGCTTCAAGAAGCTTCACAAAACCATCTATGTCCTTCATGAATAGTCATCCTCTTCAATTCCCACTGATAACTATGGGACCAGCTTTACCTCATGCTTTCTACCAGTCAGGCCGACCTTTCTGGCCCATTTGCTACCAGTTAACAATGCAAGACTAAGTCCATTGACAAGGCGATTGCTGTCAGCCCGACTAGTGGAATACTGGTGCTAGTGTGGACCACGAGGCAAGGTTTGAGCCTACGAGAACTCCGTCGGCCGCCTTCTTCTAGCGGATGGAGCGGAGTGGGGAAAGGTCCACATTCTTTGCCTTTCCTTCCTCTTGAAGTCACTTTTAGGGGCTGGTGGTGTAACTCAGTAGTGACACTCACAGGCACATGAGAGGGCCTGTGAGCCAAGCACAAGAAAAAAGTGTTTCTTTTATTTAGACTCTTCTCTAGAGTATAAGAGTGTATATCAGTGATTTAGAGGGGAAAAGTGCTAAAGGTACATGTTTGGCTGAGGACGGTGGTGTAGACTTGTAATCCCAGCTCCTGGATAGCTGAGTCCAGAAGACATTAAGTTTGTGCCTAGCCTGGCAGTTTAGCAAGACACTATCTCAAAGAAAGAAAAAGAAGCCAGATGTAGTGGCTCATGCCTGTAATACCAGCACTCGGGAGGCTGAGGCAGGAGGATCATCGTAAGTTTGAGGTAGCCTGAGTTATATAAGCAAGTTCAAGGCCAGCCTGCGCTACATAGTGAAATCCTGTCTCAAAAAAAAAAAAAAGAAAGAAAAAAAAGAAACATGGCTGGGACTGAAACTCAGCATTCCCTAGGTTTGCCATCCAGTATGGAAAAAAAAAATTGCAAGCATGCGTTTTGAACCTTGTGACTTGGGTCTTGACTCTTCATTTCCCTTAGGAAGCTGTGTGTTTATCATATAGAGCAGATTTGCTGCAGATTCTACATCCTTGAAAGCATGAATCTGTCTTACACACTTGTAGAAGGGGTACAAGTGTATCCTTCTAGGGGAGAATGAAGTAAAGGCTGTGTAATGCAGACCAGTTTGTTCACATCCTGTTGACCCTTACATAATATCCCTTTTCGTATTGTGTCTGGTCATCATTGAAAGCATCTTTAGAGCTGGCTTGGGGTGAAATCATGCTGGCATTCCCAGACACAGGACTGTATCTGTGTGGGGACACTTCAAATGAATGAATCATTGAATAAACAAATCCCTGGACAAATGAATGAAGGATCTAATTAGAATAATCCCTAGCTGGGATTTAGAATATTTCAGAATTTTCCATTTAAAATGTTTCTGATTTGCCCAAGAATAGTGATAGACTGAAGTTAATAGGACACTTCTATATACAAATAAAATATGCAGGAATTCTAAAAAACCCCCAGGCCCAAGCAAGCTTCCTTCCCTACAGGGAGGAGATAATCTTCCTTTAGGAGTGTTTCAGCAACTATTGATAGAAATTAAACATCTGTTTTAACCTGTTTCTTCCTAAAATCCCCCGTGCAATCATGAGGAACCATCACTGAGGCGCAGAGCCTGTGGAGAGGCCCCACAAGAGCTGGCTTGTGTCAGGAGGTCATTTTTACTGTAGAGGCGCTCACATTAAGCATCAACAGTTTTCCAAAGAGACAGGATTTCGCACCCTTTTGGGAAACTCAGGAAAGAGACTGAGGTCATTTTTCCTGTCTTTTGGGAAACTAAGGAAATAAAGATGTGTCATTTCTAGATCTTTGAGAGAGAAATCACACACATGCGGAGGGGAAGGAAGGGAGGAGGGGAGGGCGCGGGAGAGGGCAGAGAGTGAAAGAGAGAGGAGAGAGAGATCCAGCACGGAGGTGTATGATTCAGTTTTCTATTCTTTCAGAGCAAGCCACGGTGACCCAGCGATAGGGCACGTTATTTCTCAGGCCCCATTTCATCCCTCAGGGTCTTCTGTGTGGCGTCCAAACAGCAGACAGGGTTGGTCTGCTAACGCGAAGTGTCCTTCTCAGGAGGCGGTGCGGTGCTTCCACATGGCTTTGACCAGTGGTGGCAAACCTAGGGCACACGTGTTGTCTTCCTTCTAAGACCAGATGTTAATGTCTGCGTTGTTTTTTTCAAACTAAAACCTCAGTATTCAGGTTTAATTGCGGTGCTGGCGCTTTGCAACAAGTGGGTTTTGGGTTGCAGTTTGGGCGCTCGTCTCTGAAAGGTTCGCCATCACTACAGGCCTTTACAAATAAAAGTAACAAATAATTAATGAAATCTTCCTCTGATTTAATACTTTTCTTTAATGTGCTTCTAACTAACATGTCTTAAAGTTGTTTCATTATAAGGTATGTAGTATAGGTATACACTTGCTTTTAGAAAGAAAACTAGCCAGGCGTGGTGGTGCACACTTGTAATCCTAGCACTCGGGAGGCCAAGGAAGGAGGATCACCACAAGTTCCCAGCCAGCCTGGGCTACATACTGAGCACCTGCCTCAAAAAAGAAAAAAAAGTTAAAATTGTGACTATGTACCTAGGCATGGTGATGCACACCTGTAAGCCCCAGATCCTCAGGCTGAAGCAGGAGGATCATAGGTTTGAGACCAGCCTGGGAAACACTAAGACCCTGTCTCGAAAAAAAATTCAAGTAAATTTTAAAAAAATTTAAAGTTGGGAATGTAGCTTAATGGTGTAGCTCTGCTGGAAGAAAAGAAAGGAAAGCGGATAGGAGACGGGACAGGGATGGGGAGGGCGAGGGAGGGGAAGGGGGAGGGGAGCGGAGGAGGGGAAGGGAGGGGAGGAAAGGGAAGGAGAAAGGAACTGTGAATATTAGAGAATTCAGTATTCAGGCAGCAACCACAGCTGGCCTTTAAGCAAAAGCACCTTGCTGCGTGATAGGTTTTTTCCAGTGCGGAGAGAGAAGTAAAGCAAAATATAAAATACGTTTTTGTTGTGGGTGCGGGGAAGACCACAGTAGGGGAAAGAAAGGCAACATAGAACTTCCGGGGATTTGTCACGGGATCCCGGGTTAAATAGTCCTAGGCGGGAGGCGAAGATTAGGAGGCAGACCGCCTGACACGGCAGACCAGGATTGGGCGGGAGTGTGGGAAAGGGAAACAGGATATTATAGAAGGGGAAGTAGGAAGTTGTAATTTGACTCAGGGGAAGAAGGGTGGCGCTTAGCATATGACCCTTAAAGGCCCGCGCCATATTGGCTTGGCGCTATACTGGCTGAGTACCACACATGACCACCAGCGCCATATTGGCTGGTTGCTATAGTGACTAGGCAGGAATTACAGTGAGGCGAAAAACAAACAGTTTACATTTTTACATTTTTCAAGCTCTTTTTCTCTTAGATTAGCATTACATAGATGTTGCAGAAAATTATAAAATAAAGGTAAACATTTTTTAAAAAGATTATTAAAACACAACGTTGCTACTGAGAGTTGGAGTGTTGTGTGCAATTACATGACACAGCAGAGAGGTGTGAGGTGCAGACATGATTTTGTGGTTTGTTGTCTTAGTGGTGCACACAGACATTATCCTTGTTCTTATGGCTACCTAGGCCTTAATATAGTTCATATCTGTGTAACAGTAGATTGTTGCCCTGAGACATAACTTAGCCCAGGTGGCGCACACCTGCAATCCCAGCACTCGGGAGGCTCAGGTAGGAAGATTGCCGCAAGTTCCAGGCCGGCCTGGGCTCCATCGTGAGTTGAAGGCCAGTTTGAACTACAGAGCGGGACCCTGTCTCAAAAAAAAAAACTTAGCCCGCTATTTTTGGATGTAAAGGCTAGTTCCAGTTTTTCTTACTATAAACCTCACTTGTTTTGCAATGATGATACCTGCTTTCTGCTTCATACCCAGCACCACGAGAAGCATTTTCCATGTAACATCTATCTTTTTATTTAATTGAAGTAAAGGCTGCATAACATAAAATTAACCATTCAGACTATACACTTCTGTACCCTTTAATATAGTCACAATGTTGTGCAATATGATTTCCAAGCATTCTGTCATCCCAAAGGGAAAATCCACAACCACAGCCTTAACTTTTCATTGCTGGAACCGAATATCTGACATGCACAATTTCAGGGAGGAAATGGCTTCGTTTTGCTCCTGGCCTCAGAGGTTTCCGTGCAGAGTTGGCCGGCCCCACACCGGAGCGTCCCAGTGGAAGGCCATGGCGGAGGAAAACTGCCCGCCTCACGCAACCAGGAAGCAGAGACACAGAATGAGCCAGAGAGAAAGGAGCCAGGACCCAGAGATGATTCCCAAGGCTGGGCCTGCAGGACCCACCCCGGTATGCCTGGAAGGAGACTTGCGTAATCCCCTGGGTGTCTCTTAAGCTGGTCAGATGGACAAGATGATTCACCATACCCCTGAACAGGCACTCCACCGGCCCCTCTTCAGTCCCTGGCAACCATTCATCTGATTTTTGTCTCTGTAGATGCACCTTCCAAATATTTTAGATAAATGGAGACATATAAATGTCACTTTTGGTGGCACATCTCCTCAACCCTTCACAAACCATATGAGGGAGAACCAGAGAGGTTAGGGACTTGCTGGAGTTTTCAGAGTTACACCCTCCCCTGCAGAATCTGAACTTGGACCCTGTCCTTTCCGGCCTGAAAGTCTTGTTCTGTCACCCTCCTTACTCCGGGTCGGTAGGCTCTGCTGTATGAAAATACTCGCTCCTTGGTCTTCTACTTCTCATGTGTCAGGTGGGAAAAGTACAACACAGTGGTTCTCACGTTCAGCATTGATCGGCATTGCTGGAGGACTCACGGTCTTCTGACTCCTCACAAGTTTATGGGGACGTTGATGCTGCTGGTACAGGGACCACCCTTTGGGAGTCCCTGCTCTGACAGGTAGGGTGCAGGAGGTTTGCTGACAGGACCTTGTGATCAGAAGGCTTGCAGTAGCACTTAAGAAAATTGAAACAGCACACAAATTGAGCCATTTTCTAGCTTGATGCATGTGTGGGTGTGATATATACTGAGAGCTGAGGGGTCCTCTGAAGTGTGGTCCAAAGTTGCATTTGGTTTCCCAGACATATGTTAAAAGCAGAAATTGCACACCTGGTAAGATCGCAGATGTGCATATCCTGTGATCCTGCCATATAAATGCAAGTTGGAGCCGCAAAGAGCCCATGTTAACAGTGCAGAAAAAGGCATGCACAAGGGGGTGCCATGCACCTTATCATGGGGGCATCCATGTGCACGAATGAGAGAACCAATAAAATATGATCCAGGAAGTCTGGATGCCGTTGAGCTTTGCAGTGGATCAACAGTACATGACACAGGAAGAACTTTCAAAAACAGCGCTAAAATATTTAGGTTTACACTTGGAAAATACTACCACACGCTATTTATGGATGTCTGGGATAAATGTAGAGGTGAAAAGTGGTCAATAGTCTCCAGAGAAGATGTGCAAGTGGCCAATAAAAGTGTGAAAAGATGCTCAAGATAACTGTCATGAGAGAAATGCCAGTAAATGCACGGCGACGCACCACTTTATACTTAGTAGGATGGCTGCGGTAAGGGGAAGAGGGTGGAAAAGACCAGTGTTGGTGAGGATGTGTAGAGAAATGAGAACCCTTATAGTGCTGCTAGTAGAAAGGTAAATAGCTGCTGCTGCTATGAAAGAGTTTGACAGTTCATAAAATTAAATTAGATTAAGTTTATCATATGACCCAGCAATTTCACTCCTAGGAATATACCCAAAAGAGCTGAAAACAGGGACTCAAATAAATACTTGCACATGAATTTTCATAAAAGCATAATTCATAGTAACCAAAATGTAGAAGCAACCCAAATGTCCTCCATCTGATCAATGAATGAAGAAAATGTAATAGATCCAAACAAGAGAATATTACTTGGCCATAAAAAAGAATGAGTAGCTGGGTGTGATAGCACATGTTAGTGATTCCAGGGAAGCTGAGGCAGGAAGATGGCCACAAGTTTAAGGCCAACCTGGGCTACATAGTGAGTTCAAGGCCAGCCTAAACTGTATATGGAGACCCTGTCTCATAAGACCAAAAAAAAAAAAGGAATCGAAATGTTCTCAAGTCAGTGGCTTTGGCTATATAACATTGTGAATGTACTGATCACCACTGAGCACTGCATTTGAAGCCTTCAAATGGCTAAAATTATTAATTTTATCTCAATAAATTGTGGTAGATGGATGGGTAGGATACATACCCAATCCTAGCAGGGCAATGGTAAGCAGCGCTGACAGTAGCTAAATGTGGGAAAAGGTGGTACTAGCTATATTGGTAAGGCCCTCTTCATTTTGCGTGTTAAAGCCCAGAAGTGAATTTAACAAGTGTTGAATTATTCATTCTGGGTAATGGGCCTGCTTGCCAGTGTTTGTTGTGTTACCATGGCATTTTGCTATAGCTGTACCCTCCACACTTCCCAGTGTTGTATCCCCAGACTCTGCCCCTCTTCAGCTCTCCCTGAGCCTGAACACAAGTCCTCTCCTGCTCACGAGAACCCCTAGCAGCCAGGCTCACTCAAAGGCCGTGAAGTTTCTGTCCAGAGCAAAGTGAGCCGTTTCTGTTTCTGTGTATGTGATCTCATTACTGTCAACCAGAAAGAAGACCTTGACTCTTCTTAAAATGAGTATTTCTTCTGAAATCTGAAATTTCTGGCAAAGAAGTGACTGTTGTCCCCAGTGAGCAAGCCTCCTATTAACAAATGATGGATGAAAACTACAGGCTTCTTCCTGGTGGTGTAGTGCTGGTGTCAGCAGCTTACAGCCAAGTCTGGTTGATTGTCTGCTTTTATGATAAAGTGTCACTGGAGCACATCGCATGCTCTTATTCACAGTGCCAATTGTCTAGGGCTGCTTCTGTGCTGCGTCAGCAGAGCTGAGTGGTGGCTGCGAAGGCTGCATGGCCAGCAAAGCCTGAAATAATGATTCTTTGCCTTTTATAGGAAAAGCTTGCCAACTCTTGGTTGTGGTTTAAAACATAGTCTCTTCATTGCAAATAACCTTGAAGAGACCTGAGCAATCTTCCTATTTTCTTTGTTGGATACAAATGACCCTGAAATGCAGAGAAACTCTGTGAAGAGTCTGGGTTATACCGCTGATGACTGTCTGGGAGTTGGGGTCGAGGACGCTGGAGTGAAATGCCACTTCCTGGCAACATAGACTTGGGGGTGTCATTCAGTCTCCAGGCTGTGACCTCACAGCTCCTGAGACAGCGTTCTTGAGAAGAGCAAATGAGACCGTTGGGTTCTTTCATTGGTGGGTATTTCTCAGGCTCCATCCTGTGCCAGCAACGTTGCAGATGGCGGTGATGAAACATGAGGGACATGAGCTCTGCCTGCACCAAGTTTGTGGTCCCAATGGGGAGATGGGAAATCACAGTAAATGAGCAAAGTATTGTATAGTTGAGTCTTGAGGTACCCAGAGTCGGGGGAGAACAAGGGGGTCCCAGGCAAATGCTGTATGGGAGTTGAGGATCTACCACAGATGGGAGTTACGGAGTGGCTCTCAGAGGGGGTCCTATGAGCCGAAGCCTCCATGACAACAGGGGTGAGTTCTGCAGAGGTTGGGGGAGCAGAAATGGCCTGCACAACCATGCTGGCCTGGCAACGAGGCTGTCATGGTCAGGAAAGGGGAAGGGCATATACTGGGGCACAGTGGGTGAGAGGAGAGGGACAGAAGGGGAGGTTGCAGAGAAGGAACACCAGGTCCTCTGGGCCTCATCCGTTGTGGTCGGGAATCAGGGTTTGTGCAGTGCAAGGCTGTGGAGGACTTAGGCAGGAGCGAGGTGCGGAGATGTGAGGAAAGTTCTCCAAAGACCCTCCTGACTGCCATAAGGCAGTAGGACTGTGTAGGTCATTGGCACAGGAGGCTCACAAGCAGGATAGTGCTTTGATCCTGCTCGGATGATGACACATGGGGCTGGGCATGATGCAGGCAGGCAGGATGAAGGGGGAACTGAGGCATGCTGGGAGGTCGGAGTTTATATAAGGATACGTGGGAAAGGCTCAGCACGGGGCTGCGAATGCAGCATTACCACTGTTTGCACCACCTTCATTGCTGTCACCATCACCATCACCTTGAGCGATAGCAAAGCATTATGGTTCCAAGTATCCACTCAAGCCAGGCCATTCGGATCCCAACCCCAGCTCTGCTACTGATGAGCTCTGTGGCCCTGGGCAAATTATCTCTTCTTTGTGTCTCAGTTATTGCCTCTGTAAAATGAAATGATCACAGCACTTTCCTTCCCAGGTATTGTGAAGTACCTTGACGTACTGGTCAGATAGGAAAGCCTGGACACTGTAGTTGTTATTTGGGGGCTGGTGAACGGGCCTGTACTTGATAAAGATTTGGTGTATGTTGCTAAAATCCTGCTATCTTGATGTCCTCCTTAGAGGCTGGAAACAAATCCTCCTTCACGCACCCCATCAACTGATGAGGCTCATGGTGGGGCTCCCCACCACCTGGACCTCTGAAGCGCTGCCCTTTTAGGTAGACAAGACATCCCACTGTTGGTTGGAACCGTTTAGCTGCAGGCTTTTAAATAAGCATTCAAAGATGTACAGGCAAAGAGAATATGTATTGGAATTTCCAGAGCATTGAGGCTCTGAGCCTTCAAAAGCCACATCCTTTGGGGGTTGGTAGGGTTGTTACTGGGGCAGCATTACCTCTTACAGGGAGGCTTGGAAAAGCATTGCATCTCTCCATCTCAGGCAGCCTCTTATTCACGTGTGGAGCGTAAGGTGGCTAGAGCGTCTGAATGTTCTGGGCTTTTGACAACCTGGGCCACATGTAGGACCTTGGTATGTCTGTCATGTGCTGGGCAAGGAGGCTGCTCAAACCAGAGACCAGCTTCAGCCAGATGTGAGACGAGCCCTCAGGGAGCCTGCGGGGAGATCACATTCACTGCTGCTGACCTGTTTCCTGCAGACTCGGACCAGACTGCAGCTGCGCCACAACGTCTATCCCAGAGAAACAGTGGGATGTCTTCAACCTTTCTGTCTTCTGGTTGACAAAAAGGAAGATCCTTAGCAGCATGTGGTAAAGATCTGCTCAAGTTCTGCATGGGCTTTCTCTGTCCTGCTCCTAACAAGCTGTCACAGATGGTGATTTTTGCTGTTGGATCAGAGTGAGCTCTTAGACCTCAGGGCTGGGAATTCGGAGCCAGCAGCTTGGGATATTTTTTCCTACTACTGCATATTTAGTTGGGCACATTGTGTCTTTGCTTTTAAATCAAAGAGAGACTAAGGTGGTATTGTATAATTCTGCCCATCTTTTGGAACCAGTCATAGCTCAAATTAGAATCTTAAATTTTACCATTTAGAATCCGCCACTTTAAGGAAGTCACTTCACCTCTCTGACAGTTTCCTCATTGTTGTAAATACATGTGAGGCGGAAGAGAATAGTTCCTTATTTTTATAATAATTTTGATGTTCACTTTGTTTGTTGTACTTTACAGGGCCCTTGCATTATGAGTCTCCATGAGAGCTTGAACTTAGTTTGTGTTCCTAATCTTTAAATCTCTACTTGAATTCTACGGTAAGCCCCTGACTGACGAACAAGTTGCGTTCCAGGAGAAGGTTTGTTAGTTGGATTCATGTGCATCCAGCAAAGTGAGTCCTGTGCGGTATACTTCTGAAGGTTCGCAGCTCGAATGTTCGTAAGTCGGGGACTTACTGCGTCGGCAAACACTGGTTTAGCACTTGCCATGTAAGCAGTCACTGGGTGCATTTCATGTGTTTAATCCTCACAACAGCCCAGAGCGGTGAGTACTGTTGTAACCCGCATGTATAGGTGAGAAACGGAGATGGAGGCGGGTGAGAGAGCTTACCCAAGTCACGAACTAGACCGGGGCAGAGCCAGGTCTAGAATTTAAACCTGGGCTGCGCAAGCCATGCCCTTAACTCCTGCGTGGTCAGCTAGCCCTTAAACTCCAGGTGTAAGTGGTAGAAACATAACTCAGATTCTCTCACAGGGAAAGGGAATGTGTGCTTGTGTAACAGAAAACCCTGGGCAATATCAGCTTTGGGCGTGGCTGGGTCCAAGAGCTCATTTTCGTTAAGAATCTTATTATTTACCTCTCAGCTTTGATTTTTCTTTGTTGTTCACATTTTCAGACATACTGTCCCTCCTAGTTGAGGTCACCGGCGCCTGTGCCACACTTACACACCTGCTGCTCACACGGTGGGGCTTTCTTGCCCTCTTTTCCCTGCAGAACCCCTGAGCTTGGCGTGCATGGCTCTTTAGAGGCGGTTGGCAGGACTGGAAGGACAGGGCTGCTGATTGCTCAGGCCTGAGTCACACGCACTCCCGAGGGACTCTGAGTGGGCGCAGTCCCGCTGGAACCACCGGCACACAGAGTTAGGCAGTTGACCAAAAGAGACGTGGAGAGCTGCTCTCAGAAGCGGGAGGAGCGGACAGGAGCGAGTGAGCCGCAGCCCCAGGGTGCGCTTCAGCATCAACTGCATAGTCCTGAATAATCAGCCCAGGTGCCAGCACCACAGACAGTGGAGCTCTTGGATGGAGCAGTGGGGCTCTGTTAAGTCTTAAGAGATGAAGGCTCCCTGAGTTCCTGTCAGGGGAGCCTTAAGGGCCATAGTATCTGTCAGTTCTCAGCAGTGATACAGAACGAAACCAAAGAAGCGGAATATGTTGTTGCCTGTCTGAAGATGGGTCTCTGACGTTCTAATGGAATGTGTCAGAAAAGGTGCCATCAGATTGCCAGCATTTGTCAAATACCAAATTCCAAAAGAAAAGAACATAGAGATTCTTTCCCTCTTCTTGGCCACTGATGGTTGAGAAAAGAACAAAATCTCCCACTGCGTGAGGTTCCGAAATTGGTGCATTTGTAAATGTCATCTGAAAGCTTAGCCCATTCCTGAATGTTCTAAGCTTGTGGAGGAATACGGCATGACACGCAGCAGGTCCTGGGAAGTGAGATAACATGGCTACTCTCGTCAGCCGCGCCGGGGGCAGAGACTAATATTTACTTGTGCCCTGCGTTGTGTCCATCTCCTGTCCTCATCTCCTGCAGTTTTTACCGTAGCTCTAGGAAGGGGTATTGTTTTCATCCTCATTTTATGGGTGAGGAAATGGAGACTCAGAAAGGTTGATTCCCTCACCCAGGGCTCCAGAGCAAAGAGTGATAAAGTCACAATCCAGACCTGGTCTGCTGGACTCCAGGATACATTGATGGCTTCTAACAGTGCTCGGTGACCCTGACCTTAGGGCCTCTCAGGGCTCCCTCTTTCTTTTTGATGGATACATTTTTGGATTGTTAGAAAAAGATCTCCACAGAGCAATGCCTCTAAAGTGTTTTACTGGGGCTGGGGATATAGCTCAGTGGAATCAAGCGCAGGGTCCTGAGTTCGATCCCCAGTACCGCAAAAAAAACCCACAAACAAACAAACAAAAAGTGTTTTACTTTGAAAATCCTAGTGCATGTTAACTCTTATTGATGAACCATAAATAAAGAAAAACTCCTTAGATTTTTCTGATGTGTTTCCTCCCTTCTGTTTTAGGAAATGCCCACTGGTACTCCAGCAGCCTGGGTGATGGCACACACTTTCATTTTACCCGTAGGCAGAGAGGCCAGGGAGCAGGGTGCTGACCAACTTGGCCAACAGCTCTGAGCTTGATAATTGTCGATAATCTTCACAAAATAGTGAAGTCTGTGAGACCTGGTAATTACATACTTGTGTGTCAAAGGTTGGACTTCTAAACAAATCTAGGTTTGAATTGTACCCTGCCACTGTGACCTCAGAGAACTTGTAGACTGTCTGAAACTCAGTTTCCTCACCTATAAAGGAAATCATCAGTGGGACTGAGTTCCCAGGGTTGTCATGGAGATGAAAGGGAGGGATGCTTCCAATGTGCTCAGCTCAATGCTGCCAATAAGTAGTCAAAAAAAGCTGGCTGGCCAGGGATGTAACTCAGTGGCACAGCGCCTGCATGGCAAGCGCAAGGTCCTGAGTTCAATTCCCAGTACCAAAAAAAAAAAAAAAAAGAAGAAGAAGAAGAAGAAGAAAGGCTGGCTGCTAGTAACCCAACCCACCTACTACTGTCTTACCCCTACTCTTACCGCCTATCCTTACAGGACATAATAATGCCTCTAATTCCTCCTAGGTAAACGCTGCCACAGCAAAATCCACACTTTTATTACCAACATGTAGTAGTTAAACATCCTATTCTTTGCAGTGGTTTGAAAAGCACCTTGCAATTTCCTCTCTTCCTAATTCCTGGAATTCTATTTGTTTGAACTTCAATAGTTTAAAGCTCTCTGTCTGTTCACCAAACTGTCTTTTGTGTTTTTCTTCTGATATCTAGAAGCCTTGAAAGGCAGCAGCTTTTGCATAATCCTCAGTGAAAGTTGCATGAGCTCCCCTCAAGAGTCTGTGGCTTTGGCACTGCCTTCTCTTCCAGCTGGTTCTCTGGCTCGGTCAGTTTTCAAGCTTCCCTCAGAATCCTTTCTCTTTGTTCAGCTTTTTAGAGGGAAATCTCTTACGTGGCTTTCTCTAAATATTCTCACCCCCCCCTTATTCAAGATTAAGCTGTTACCCTGGTCACAGGTGCTGATGAGTCTCGCCTAAAATCACTGATGGTCATGAGGCTTGGCGTACATGTGAGTGCCGTTTTTCAGTGATAATGATCCCAGGGGAGTTACAGAAGCTTTATCATCAAGAGTTGATTATTTATGGCAGTCTTGGTTCTGACAGGTAAAATAAAGTGGGATCTACTTCACTAGGTTCTCCCCCACCCCCAGTGAACATATCTGGAATTCATTTATGGCAAAAGAAATACACAAGGGCACATGTCACCTTTTCAATTAGGATAACTTCGCCTCTGTGGAGCATATCACAGATTCCAAAGCACTTCCACACCCATAATCTGCCAGTGAACCTGTCTCTGGGAACCAGTCAGATGCGTGTTTCCAGGGAAGATGCCGGGCGGGGGGATGCAGGGTGCTGGGCTTGAGGGTGATTAGCGGTCTGGTAGATGCAGATAGGACGTGCCTGGGCCGGACTGAGATAAGGAGGATTGCTCTGTAGCTTTCTGGTCCTTTTTTCCCCCCAGTAATGTTAATAACAAACGACCTGCAAGAGGATTTCACAATATTTAGAGAGAAACTCCATCATGAAACAGTCCTTTTTCTAGATTTGATTAAGCTGTTGTCATTTTTCTTCTTTTTTTTGTTTTTTAATTTCCTCTTGTGGTCCATTTTAAGGCATTCATCTTGGAGACCAGCATTTATTTATTTATTTATTTAATTTTGCGGTGCTGGGGCTCAAACTCAGCACCTTGTGCTTGCCAAGCAAGCACTTATTCCACTGAGCTATATCCCCAGCCCTAAGGCATTCATCTTGTACTGTAATGTATTCTGCATCGGCGGCAAGAGGAAACTACAGAATAAATCTTGCTTCCTGACCAAAGCAGCTGAATTCCTAGCTGAAGTCACTGGAAAGATATTTAGGGGAGGAGAAGATGGAGGGTTCCTCTTTTTGTTTTTGTGGGATCCCAGAGAAGAAAAAGAAGAGCTCTTTGGAAGAGGCTCACAGCGCTGATGAAAACAGCCAAGTGCCTGGCTCCCTGCAGCGGTGTGGGCACCTCACTTCAGTTCCGTCCCCTCATCTGTTTTTCTTCCTCAGTGCCGAGCATCAAACCCACCCCGTACCGTTTTAATTATAAAAACAACACAATCACATGTCCCATAATTAGGAGACCTCCCTTCTAAGACGCTGTGAGTCTCACTGTCGCTGCGAAGCTTTCCCACCTGTGTGCGTACTGTCACAGGCGTCCTCATAAGCAGTTTTCACTCTCTGTCTTGTTAACTTACACTTTCCCACGTTGCCTGGCTTTGCAAGGATACTTGTTAATATTTACACAGAACGCATTCTGTGGATGTCCTATAATTTCATTAAACACCCCCTAGTGCCTGACATTGGGTTTCAGGGCAGCTGAGAACAGGAGCAGAAAGTATGTTCCCTAAAGCCACCCGACCTGGATTTCCTGCTGTGCCACTTCCCAGCCGCACCTTGGGGCCTGCTCTCTCCGCCTGAATGATCCTGCTTTCCTCAATGGGTTATTCTCAGGAGAATAGTGGGGAGAAAGAAGTAAATACAGAACCTAGAGTAGAGCGTGTTTCCCACATTTAGTAGCTAATTATTTAGAATTCGTCACTATTAAGATTAGAGTGCGCTAATGTTTTCTTCTTTTGCAGGATTTTCTTTTGGTAAATGTACACACGTAGGATGATGGAGCCAAGATGTCTGTGTATTTCTATTGCTTTTGGTATGTCGTGACAGCTCTTGCTAGCACAGTAATTTTCACTGTCACCAACAATTCTGTGTGTCATTTCCCCTGTACTCTGAGTTGACCAGAAGCTATCATTTTCTAAGCTGGGTAGTTTAGTGTGCTAAGCGTGATACCTGGTGATCTTCACATAATGGAAAGTAGAGAGAATAACATACTTAGTGGCCCTGCCCACCCCTTCTCAGTCTCAGCCACTTTGCTTCTGAGAGTGTCCTAAGCAGACCCCAGCCGTGGGTCCTTCGCAAATCAGTACGCTGGGGTACATACATCTCTTCCGTATGAGGACCTGTTTTGTTAAATGCATAAACCACCACCCGCAGCTTATCCCATCTAACAAGATGAATGTGTTCTTTTACATTTGACTTTGGACTGCGTATAATGTGATGTTGAGGAATTCTTGTTAATTTCTTACCAAGAAGTCTGGACAGCTGCTGCCTGTTTGGGTGAGGATCCACCCATCTGTATGTTGTTTGAAGATCTTCCTTGGCTCTTTATCTCTTTGCCATTGATTTGCTGG